>LPNX011097954.1:6672-57974 GCA_001517045.1 Pseudotsuga menziesii
TCAACTTGCATAATCCATTCATCATAAGAGAGTTGTGGAATATAAAGAACATGACAAAAGAGACATAAACTGATTAACGAATTTCACTCCTATAGGGATACATCTTCGAGTCCACTTTCAACAATAAGACTGCCCTCATTATTCTCAAAAATGTTGATAGTACAAAAGATAACCTTACAATGCAAATTATAAAATCACCTTTCAGTTCTTCAACTCAAAATCAGAAATAGAAACCACCACTAGCTTCTTCTTGAATTTATGATACTTTTAAGTATAAACTATGTTATACTTGGCTCAACAGAAGCTCTAATTAAGACACCCTTAAGATATGTGACTCAGGCTTAGAAACAAAGTTCATTATTGCATTCCTCTCAAAATTCTAAGCCTTTTGAGTATAAACACAACGTGCTTCTACACAAGTGCCTGAGACTCACCTTAGGTACAAAATTCAAGGTAGTGTTTTGTGCCTTCGGAAACCTCCATAATGCATTGAAAAGCGTTCCCACTCTACACCTTGATATGTGTGCATGAACTCTATCTCATGTTGCATGCTCTGAATGTACCCTAATGGCAAACTGTGGCGGTGTTTAAATAGGGGGGTCTGGGTCTAACCTCCTTCCTGAACTTCATGGTTCAAACTTAAATACAATATGGTTTATTTAGTGATACAATGGGCACCGATGGCACATTGGCTGGAGCTTTGTTCTGTTGGAGTATATGGGGGGAGGTCGCAGATTCAAACCTTGTGGACCCCTCCCCTTTGTACATGGCGATAACATTGTTGATAACAAATAGTTGTGCCCATTGTATTGACTATATATATATATATATATATATATATATATAGGCATTAAATTATTGGACAACTAATGCGTTGCCCTGCCCTTTAGGGAGATTTTTTTTATTATCCAAGGGCCAACTTGGCCTTCTCAAAGGTGCTACGTGGCTCCTTTTGATTGGTCCACGTGGCACTTTAGCACAATCATGTGCTACCTAGATGTATGGACACCATGTGTTGTCTTCCAATTGCTTTTACGATTGATTCCACATGTCACCCTTTTGGTGGTTCCATGTGTCCATACAAAATGACACATCACTTGTCGTGTCACTATACGATTTCCATGTTGTGCTTGTGTAGGATGCCACATGGCAACATCTAATTGGTCCAATTTGGCATGAAATGTGCCAAATTTGAGTAACATGGGATAGCCCCTCATGCTACCACATCATCATGCTAACGTCAAGTGTGCCACGTTGATGGTACATATAGGCCACCTGGAATCTTATAGGATTGCCATGTGGCACCCCTACTTTACTTTTTTGCCTATTTTGTTGAAAATTCAGAACTCCATATCTTTCATGTATGACATCTATTTGAGGCGATTCAAGCATCGTTGGAAAAATATCATCGAGCCCTATGCAACAGTACTATTGCCATTAACATTTGAGACTATTAATTTTTAAGCATTCATAGATCCACTTGGATCATTTCTCTCCACTAGGAAGATTTTGGACCTCCAAAAATACAAATCAATCAACAAGTAAGTGAGGGTAAATTTCCCTCACTTCCCTGATCTCCATCCACTTTATATAGCCCTTTTATACCAATTCGAAGATACTCCACATCACCCCAATGTGAGGTCCTTGTTCTTTTATTAAGGATAACATCTTCCTGCAACTCATCTATGTACTCAGGGGCAAATCATAAATAGTAAGAATTTGAACATCTTCATTATCATCCATAACCATAGGAGGTACATTAAATTTCAAACCTCAACATTCACTATTGAATATATATGCATATAAGATAAAATATCTAAACTAAAAGAATTTGTACCAATCTTCTCCAAAATTTTGAAGGGACCATACTTGATTGGTTTGAACTTTCTACCTTCACCTGCCACACTTTCCTTGCTAATGTATAGCTAAATATGATCACCAACATGAAACAAATGATCTACCTAATACTTGTCACGCCTAGCCTTGTACTTGGCTTGGCTCTTCCCCAATTTTTCTCGTACTTCCTGATTTATGTTATAACAATAAAACAATAAAAAATAGGTAACTATTATTAAGAGTAATTAATAATATTAAATATAATTAATGAAGAGAAGTGTCTCTTCAATATTTTATGGCCAAGCCAAATTTAAGGTGGTAATATCCATTGTATTTTATCATCCATTTAATTATTAATATTCATACATTATTATTTAGAAGATGGAACATCTTCCCCCTTAGTATCCGGATATGGATTCTCCATTACATCGGATATGGTGTAACATTGGTATCAGAGCATGACGGAGTTAAAAGGAAAACTTGAGAAATTGGAGAAGGACATGAAGGCCCTCATCGCCAACCAAGAAAAAATAAGAGAAGAAACAAAAAATAACAAGGCATTTAAGAAAGAAGTCAAAGAAGATGTTGTTCTAGTATCGGGAAGAAAACTTGATGACAAACTAGACATCATGGACGAGAAACAAAAAGAGTTAAATGACAAGATGAGTGCGATGACACAGAACATAAGCACCATGGCACAAAACCTAAGCATCATGACACATAACCATAATAAAATATGGAAATGTTACAAAAACTAAGTTCTATTACAAACAATATCAGTAACTCAGATATGTTGGACCACTATGTCAACGAAAATAAGAGAAAAAAAATCGATTAAGACAATAAACAAGACAAGGAGACAAAATATCTTGGGGATGACCAAAATACCAATAATATATTTGATAATAATGAGCTCGACCAAGATCATAATAAGAGTCAAACAATGTCTAAAGAATCGTAATTAGAAACTAGAGAATCAAATCAAGAAGTTATAAATTGACAAAAAGTCGCAAGATGAAAGATTCAAAAAGATTTAGAATCATAACAATCTACAAGAGAATGAAGAAGCACAAATCCAGGAAGATGCATCCAAAAATCAAATCAAGGAAGTGAAGGCAGTCCTCGTCGTAGTTCAAAAGAAAGAAAAACAAACAACACATATGCCTTACAGACATCCTAATTATAATCGTCATTTTGACCAACAACAAGGTCAAAACAAGCACTCACAAAAGAATTATGTTGATAGGCAAAAAGATCAACATGCTAAGCAACAATTGAAACGACCCGTTCCACAAAATGATCTCAGAGCTCTGATAAAATAGATTTGGGATGGACCACAACAGATACGATGCGACAATTCTTCTTGGGAATCCGTAACTCGTATCGTCTCATTTCATCAAGTGTCGCAATTACAAAAAGGAAAGGATCCCGAGATGACAGTTCAAGGGAATTTAGACATTGTTGTCGATACAAGCTTTGAGGACAAAGCTTCCCTTAAGGGGAAGGAAATGTAACAAATATAAATGTTATAAATATTAACATTTAATACTAAGTAGATTAATTAGGGTAATTGATTAAAATACCTGACACTAATTCTGTAAAACATCTTACTTATATATCATACAATACATTTTTTACATTTCTACAAAGCCATTTATGGCTTTTCTACGTTACTTGTTCTGGTTATTTGATTATTGAGGAACTTTGTTCCTTCAAGTCCATGTTCTTCTATTAAGGATAACATCTTCCTGCAACTTGTCTATGTACACATGAGCAAATCATAAATAGTAAGAATTTGAACATCTTCATTATCATCCATAACCATAGGAGGTACATTAAATTTCAAATCTCAACATTCACTATTGAATATATATGCATATAAGATAAAATATATAAACTAAAAGAATTTGTACCAATCTTCTCCAAAATTATGAAGGGACCATACTTGATTGGTTTGAACTTTCTACCTTCACCTGCCACTTTTTCCTTGCTAATATAGTTAAATATGATCACCAACATGAAACTGATGATCTACCTAATGCTTTTCACGCCTGGCCTTGTACTTGGCTTGGCTCTTCCCCAATTGTTCATGTACTGGTTGATGTACCTATTGGATATTTTGAATGAACTTCTTATCTTTATCGACATCATCATGTCCCCTCAATTAACCTTCTTCCTTGAAAGCAAAGTCCATATGTGACTTCAGAAAATACCCCAAACATCGTTCAAAAGGAGTTCTTTGAGTAGAAGAATCCATGGCACGATTGTAGGCATGTTGTACATAATGTAATTGTACATCCCATAACTTAGGATGTTTATTGCAATATTCTCCAAGCAAATGTACCACTATTCTATTTGCTACCTCTATTTGTCTGTCTATCTGTGGATGAAAAGTAGTGCTTTTTTAAGTTTTGTGTCCATTAACCCCCATAAACAAGACCAAAATTTCATAAGAAACTGAGAGTCTCGATCATATAGAATGGAAGCAGGGAATCCAAAATGAACCCAAACATTATTAAAGAACAATTGTGTTGTTTGTTCGGCTATGACTTTCTTCTTACATGGCATTAGAATACACATTTTACTAAACCTATCCACCACAACATACAAGTAATCATGACTTGATCTAGACAAAGGCAAACCTCCCACAAAATCCATTGACACACTTTCCCAAGGTTGGGAAGGCACTGGTAGAGGTGTATACAAACCCAACTTCCTGTTACTAGGCTTATTTGTGGCACATAACACACACACACATTTTTACATACTTGGAAATTGTATCATTCATTCAAGGGCAATAACAATATCTTTGCAATTTTGCTACTATTTTTCCTACCCCAAAATGACAAAAAATGAGTGATGTATGGGCCTCCCTAATCACATTTACTCCTTCATCTCCCGGTATACAAAGTTTTCCAAGATGATACAATAGATTGTTGTGCACATGATAATTCACTTCTTCATTATGATTTCCATTGATGAGAGATTCATACACATCCTTAAAATAATCATCCCTAGCATATTGTTCAACAAAACTTTCATTTGCTAAAGAAGTATGTCTTAATATTGTGGATGCATTGATTATTGGTCTTGATAACATGTTTGCAACTTTGTTATGTATGCCCTTTTTATACTTTATTACCAAAAAAAATTATTGTAAGAAACCCATCCAACAAAAATGTCTTGATTTCAGATCTCGGATTCCTACAGTGTCTGGTTTCAAAGTTGGTTTTCAGGTACTCCACAATGGCCATTACAACAGTCAATGTTTCGACCCTTAATCGTGATTCATCTTCAGAACATAAGTGTGTCAATATGAGGAAATGCTAGTCTAGATCCATTCATAAAAAACCATGCCATTTCTTTCAATTCATAAAACCTAAGGGAGCCAACATCTAAACCCTAAAACCAAACTTAGACCTAAACCTAAATTTTTAATGAAGTGAGTAATTCCAAGGTAAACTAACAAAAAATGTTGAATTAATTAATTAATACATTTAATATATTAATTAAAATTATATTAAATGTATACTAATTTATAATTAATCTATAATTAATAATGCATGGAATGTAATGTGATTATTATAGGTTAAATTATGCAAATGGATTAATATTTACTTAATGCACTTAATTAATTAATACATCCAATATGCAAGATTTACCTATAAATATTATGGTTATCTTTAGTATTAAAAGTGTTAATAAGTAATATTAAATATATTAATTAATAATTAATACATGAAGCTTATGAATTAGGGTTAAATCAAAGGTTTTGATTTAATATACTAAGATGGAAGTAATTCTATATGTAAACTTGTTGTGATTTAATAATTGATTCATATAATTAATTAATACCTTTAATATAAAAGGCAAACCTAATATTTTATTATTTCCCCGATAGGGGATATATATGATTTAGGCAGGTAGATTAATTCAAGAGGTAGGTTCAAGTTTTTTTGGTTTTTAAATGTTTTTGCTATAGTTTGTAATAATTTTTATTTTTAATATTTTTAAATTTTGATTTAATTTGGCTCTTATTCGTTCCTGTGTAGGTGATGTCATTATGGAATTTTGTGTCCCAAGACCCGGTGGCGAGCTGATGTAAGAAAGCATTGTGATAATTATTATTCTTTGCAAGTTGCATGCCTTACATGCAGGGAATTATGTATTCGACAGGGTTTATTCTCGATGTGCCTCTTTCTTGTAGGACATAAGGTGACAGGTGGCTCGTCCATTCAATGGTTTCCATTAATGTCACTGGAAGCAAGTACATTGTTCCAGAACCTTCACCAGGATGTGTGCAACTGGCTAGTCATGGTTTAATGGCTTTAGTTAGTGCTATTTAATAGCATTACGAATGGAACAGTACTTCTACACTTGTTCGCGGTCTATTTTTCCACTTGGATGTTGGCTTATAGATCATTATTCTAGGATATGTTGTGGCAGGTAGCTCGTCCATTTATCCATTTAATGGTTCTTATTAATGCCAATAGAAGCGAGTCGTGTTCCAAGACATATACCAAGATCTATGCAGCTTGCTGGTTAGAGTTTAATGCTTTAAGTTAATGCCATTTAATACTTTCATGTGCATTTAGGTTAATTACATTCCAGTAGCTTCCATCGCAACAAGCTTGAACTGACGATTAGTTGTTGGTAAGTCCGTGTTCTATTTCATAATATAATCAAGCGAATAAGGTATCTAGAGATTTGAGAGGAATTTCCAGAATAACGGCCTGCCTCACAGGAGGTAAGGACTTTTTGCTGAAAAGCTCTTTTTGCGTTTTCATTTGCAATTTTTTTGTGTGTGTGTGTCATTTGCAAGTTTTGCCTCTATTATGGAAACTGAAGACACAAGTCAAGATAAATTTATTGTCCCCACTCTACTTTTTGTTCTTGTGATGCTACAACCTGTTTGCATAGTAATGTTGAGAGACTGTGAACCTTCATTAAGCAGGTTTATGTGGAGAGACGATATGTTGCAGAGGCGTGTATTCAAAGGAACAGGGCGATAAGCATTCTAATAAATTTCTGTCTCAATTCTTTTGAGGTTTCGCTTCTAATTTCCATTGTTGCTTAGTCGATGTATACCGTTGATTATCTCGAGTCGGTTTGCTGTCGCAAATCTCTGAACTTATGCCCTTTATATTCACGTCTTAATTAGAAGGAAATGGAAGGCTTTTGGTTCATAATGCCACTATTCAATTTTTTGGGCGTCATTTTCAGAAGATCCCATTGGACATAAGCTCATGGTTTTATCTCTTATTCAATTCGTGTAGATATTCTACTCTCCATATGATGAATCTTACTATAGATATATCTAAATGATAACAATAACTGATTGGGGAAAAGTAGGTTTGGGCCAGTAGCTTCTGCCAATTAAAACAAATTGATTGGTATGGCATTGAGTCCATCCTTCCACATAACATGAATTCCATGTGGAGTCCAATCTTGTTCGTGGAATTACTTGATTGTATGAACTAATGGCTTACCATCCAACCGTTTAAATATTTTACAAACCATGCTCCCTTTATTGTATGATTCACTGCTGCAAGAAGAGTATGGAAGGTTTTCACTTGACTATCGTTATCTAGAGGACATTTTGGATACAAGGCGGTTGTCATTGTCGTCATATCAATCTAATAGTGCACAAGATGGCATCAGGCGCCTGTCAAACTGCAGGGGGAATAATGATGAAATTGATAAGGCATAATGCTATGATAAGCTTGAGCCCCCCTCCACGCCATTATAACACCCCTCCAACTTTCTCATCTTCATGTTGATGTATTTGTAACTTCGGAATGTATTCACTTGTATATCTTATGTATTGTACCNGAGCACCCCTCCACGCCATTATAACACCCCTCCAACTTTCTCATCTTCATGTTGATGTATTTGTAACTTCGGAATGTATTCACTTGTATATCTTATGTATTGTACCCCGATGTTTATTCCAGGAAGTATCTATAATGTAATTGAGTCATGTCATGCCCCAATGTTTCGATCGGGAGATTCAATAATGTAAAAAAGTCATGTAAAGTCATTGAGGTTAACCCTCCATTGTAAGTAGGGGAAATAGTCCCCATAATTGAGTCAAGGTTAACCCTCCTTCTTGATCGGAGGGCAGAGTCCCAACAATTGTGGGGCACTAGGGTTATTAGACTCTCATAGAGATGTCGACCCTGGTAAGTAATTGTTAAGTGGGGCCGACTTATTGGAGTGGACTTTAAGTGAATGGAAGAATATAAATAGAGAGTGAGCCTCTCTATTTATCACACACTCACTCACTCACTAGGGCACATGAGTGAGAGAGGAGAAGCTCTCTCAAGTGAGAGAGAGAGAGAACAACTATGGAGATCATCTTTTCTATCTTTGGGTTTTTACTGCTGCCATTGGTGCTCATTCTATCTCTGAGGAAGTTGTGGAGTTTTCTCCTTTATGGTTTCCTCGATGAAAATTCTTTGTGTCTCTTGTCTCTTGTGTTTATTGATGTGCATGTTATTATCTCAGATAAGATCCTAAGATCATATTTCTTAAATGATAAAAATCTAACATGGTATCAGAGCTAACCTAAGAAGAAGACATTATGCATCTGCAGAAGCTATGGCTTCTTACTTTTTGGGTTTCTCTCCACAATCCATCAGCAAAAGGATGCGAGGAAAACTCTCCATTGAAGGGCGCATCTTTCTATTGAAGCAGAATTTGATTTCAGGCATTTTCAGGTTTTCTGCGGGAAATTAGGGCTTTTCTCAGAAGAGGATTTTTTGAGTGAGCCCAGCATAGATTTACTCTCCTCATCAAAATCGAATTTTAGAGACCTGGGTCGAGTTTTTTGGTTTGGTGAAATTCTGGGAAAGTCAAACCCTAGTTTGACCTCGGGCCTAAAAAAACCCTAAAACACTGAAACTGATAGTTTTGGTAGATTCGATATATCTTGAGATTGGAGAAGGATCAGGTGACAAAACTTTCACAGGTTGAAGATAAATTCCTGATTTACACTATGTCCAAGTTTCAGCCTCAGATTCACTATATTCTAGGAGATATGATTCTTCTAATTTAGGGTTCCAACCTCTCTCAGGATTCCTCCCCAAACATGACACCTGGGGAGAATTGCTATAACTCGGGCTACGAAGGTCCAAATGCAATTTATCAAGATGTTCCAAAAAGGGCATGTAATTTAATTTTTGTGGTAAATGTTTCAGACCCCGAATATGAAACAGTGACATGTGGCAGTCCGTACAACTTTGCTATGCTGAACAGTCTTGAAACAGGTCACCTTGGGAAAACGCTCATATGTCCCAATTGGTGAAACCAATTCTGATGAAACCTATGGTGTTGGAACAAGGATAGATGAGGATGCTTCAATATGAAATTTTAGACATAGAGGAATAGTACTTTCAGATATGCCGTAGAAACAATATCAGACATTTTGACATAAGAAATTGGTAAACTAGGGCTTCTTGTTCCGGGAGCTTCCCTCCACTATTTTCAGAAAATGAGTACATTGGAAAGCTCACCTTGAAGAGGTCTATATTTCTATCCAATCAGATCTGAAATATTCCAATTTTTGAAAATCAGGGTTTCTCTGACAAACCCTAGATCACCAGCTCCGGAACCAGGATGGACACCTCAAATTAGTAAGATCTAATCTTTTGCTATTTACATTTGAGGTTCTTATTTCAAAATGTCTAATCACACAAGCTTGATAAAAAGTTTGGTGAAAAATACAACCTCCAAACATGGAAGTATTGGATCTCACTCGTTCTTGAAGAAAATGAATTGGACACCTACATAAGTGGAAAGGTTCCAGTTCCAAAGGGAGATGAGGCTAAAAGCCTTACACAAGAAGAACTTGGTTAAGGCCAAGAAGATCATTGCTGATTCAATCAAGGATCACCTTATACCACAAATGTCTTCCCTAAAGACATCGAAAGATATGTTTGATTCCTTGACCAAGCTATTTAAATGAAAGAACATAAATCACAAGATGACTTCGAGAAACCAGTTGAAAAATGTGAAGATCCAGAATGCAGAGACCATACAGTCATACTTTACAAGGGTCTCTCAAATCAAAGAACAACTTGAAGTGGTAGAAGAAGAAGTGGAGAATGCATAAGTTGTGATAACCACCTTGAATGGCCTCCCAGGGTCATGGGATTCATTCATTCAAGGAATGTGTGCCAGAAGGAAGTGATTACTTTCAACAGACTCTGGGAAGAGCACACACAAGAAGAAGCTCGACTCATAATAAGAGAAAATAAGATGGGAGCAACTGAAGATCAAGATTTCACGATTCAAAGAAGATACCTCAAGCGATGAGGAATATGAAGAACTCAATTATTGAAGAGCCTCTTATCTATCTTGAGCATTTGAATAAGAAATGATGCTGTTATGAATGAAGAAGATGATGAAGCTAAAAGAAGGAGTCATTTCATGATATTGTTTTGTTATGCATTTGTTTGAATTTAGTTGATGTATTATGCATGATAGAATGTTTGAATTAATGACATAATACTACTAATATGCATGTGATGGGTAAGTAGCTCATGGTGCTATACAAATATCCATTGCTACTTATCTAGAATGAAACCTCTTTGCTGACATATTGGAATAGTGCACAATCTCAATGTTGTCCTGGTAGAGATGGAAGGCATCTAGAAAGTTTTCGTGAGATATGGATGAATGTTGTATTGGGTAAAATAGTTGCATGATTATATCTTTATGCATAATAATTTACCATTATGAATATGCATTATGAAATGTTTCTAATCATACAACTGGTGCGTTTGACTTTTAGGAAAGATCGCGTACAAACGCCTACAAGAAAAGAAGGATGAGACTTGTTCCGAAGAACAAGTGATGACAGTTCAAGAAAGAATCCAAGATGAATAATAATATGACGATACTTTCAAATGAAGAAAGAGGCCTTGGAGACACTCTAGTTATGTGACACTATTGAGTGACATCATTGATGCAGAGCCTTCCAGCTATGAAGAAGTAGCCAAGAAGAAAGGGAAGGAGAGTACCAGTTCAAGAAGAATGATGTCTAGGATGTGGCATCGAGACCTGAAGGGAAGTCTGTAGTATCTTCTATATGGATCTACAAGATCCAGCATGCAGTAGAGGACAACATCGTGGGATACAAGGCAGGATTCGTAGCACGAGGCTTCTCACAGAAATAAGGCATAGATTACGAAGAGACATTTGCAACCAGTGGGAGTTGAGGCACACGACAGGTAGACTCATGTGTGCAAATTAAAGAAGGCCTTGTACGAGCTCAGAAGTCACCCATGGGATAACACATACATGAGGAGCTTAAAGATCACCTAGAGTGATGAAGATCTTAACCTTTTCTACAATGTTGAATATGAACGCTTATAGAGGATGAGAAGATCACAGATGGGTGCGAGAAGAACGCTTGGTATCCAGTGACCTAGATGGAGACATAGTAGCAGAGGAAGCTACTTGTCACTCCAGTATAGAATGTTTCAATGGATAGATTACAAAAGGTAGAGGGAGAATGATGCTCCGCTTCAGAGGGAGTGACTGCAGAATATATTGAGGTTTGACATGATACAACAGGATGGACAACTTATTGAAGGCTCTAGGCTTTATTGAGAGTAAAGCGGATTCCAACATTTTCTTCAAGGTTGAAGGTGGAAGACCAGTGATGCTTCTGTTATATGTCGATGACTTGTTCCTAACAGAAAAGAGGAGCTCATTAAAGTTACAAGAAGGAGACTTGTTACCGAGTTTGAGATGAAGGACTTGGATACGATGCACTACTTTCTAGGCATGGAGGTGTGGTAGAATCTCCCTGGAACAAGGGAAGTATGCAGTAGAGATCCTGAAGAGGTTCAGGATGATAGACTACAAGGCTATGACCACACCTATGGCATCGAACCTGAAGCTATTAAGTGATGCTTCATCAGAGTCGGTTGATACCACGATGTATCGTCAGATGATTTGTTCCTTAATGTACCTGACGAATACGAGACCAGATATTTGCTTTGATGTGAACACATTGAAACATGTTCACCTGATGGTGGCAAAGCATGCAGTAAGGTACCTGAAGGGTACAATTGAGTATGGGATCAAGTATGAGGTGAATCAGAACATTAACCTGGAGGGTTATGTGGATTCGGATTGGGCAGGAAGTGCCATTGATAGGAAGAGCACTTCTTGGTGTAGCAGGAAGCAGTCCTGCGTGGTGTTGAGTACAATTGAGGCAAAAAATGTTTCCACTTGATATTTGGGAGGTAGTATATTTATTTTGAAAAATACTATTTGATTTGATTGATCTAGCTTGCATTTTTTGTATGATGCAGAGAGGAGCGGTGAAGCTCCAGTATGTGATCCATATCGAGATCTCTCAAAAGAGGGAGTTCTAGCATAGCCAGTGAGACATGTTGTCTGAGCATAAAATCCTCGCAAAGCTCGTAGGTGGCTCAGATGTAAACGGTCCTGTAGGTTGTCCTCGGATGTAATAGGTCCTGGCGAAGCTTACAGGTTATCCTCAGACGTAATCATCCCTGATGTGATTCTATGCTAGAAATGGCGAGAGTAAAATTTGAGGACTTAAGGGAGAAGCTTGGTGTTCTCTAGATCAAGGTTCCCTCCAAAGGGAATTATATGTCCATTGGCCTTTTTGACATGGTGGAAGCCTGAGCTTCAAATGGTCAGATGTAAGTGCAGAGCCTTTCTGACAAGACGAGGTTGGATGTAAGTGCAGCTCCTTTCTGACAAGACGAGGTCAGATGTAAGTGCAGAGCCTTTCTGACAAGATGAGGTCAGATGTAAGTGCAACTCCTTTTTGACAAGATGAGGTCAGATGTAAGTGCAGAGCCTTTCTGACAAAATGAGGTCGGATGTGAGTGCTGGGCCTTTCTGACATGGGTTTTGGATGTGTTCCTCCCATGGCCAGATGTGAGTGCTGGGCGTGCCTTTCTAACATGGTTCTTGGATGTGTTCCTCCCATGGTAAGATGTAAGTGTTGGGCGGGCCTTTCTGACATGGTTCATTCCATGGTCAGATATAAGTGCTAAAGACGTTGAAGAACTACCTGGAGGCTAAGCCTACAACCAACATGAAAAAGGGCTGGCTCTGTAGAACTTCCTGTGACAAGAAGAATGAAGAGATAACACCATTTGATTGAGATAACAGAAGCAATGATGATGATGATCCAGTGATGATCCAACTTTGATGATGATCTAGACTTGATGATGATCCAGATCAAGTGATGATCCAAACTTGATAATGATCCAAATCAAGTGATTATCTAGACTTGATGGTGATTTAATGATGCTCCAGATCAAGTGATGATCCATACTTGTTGATGATCTAGATCAAGTGACAATCCAGATCAAGTGATGATCTAGACTTGATGATGATCCAGTGATGCTTCAGATCAAGTGATGATCTAGACTTGATGATGATCCAGTGATGCTCTAGATCAAGTGATGATATAGACTTAATGAAGATGACTTGAAGATGAATATGACTTGATGATGATCCAGATGATACAGAGAAGAAGACTTGTGCTGATAAATTGTGTTGAGAGAATACCTTCCTAGTTAAGAGGGAGTGTTGATGTATTTGTAACTTTGGAATGTATTCAATTGTATATCTTATGTATTGTACCCTGATGTTTATTCAGGGAAGTATCTGTAATGTAATTGAGTCATGTCATGCCCCAATGTTCCGATCGGGAGATTCAATAATGTAAACAAGTCATGTATAGTCATTGAGGTTAACCCTCCATTATAAGTCAGGGCAATAGTCCCCACTATTGAGTCAAGGTTAACCCTCCTTGTTGATCGGAGGGAAAAGTCCCAACAGTTGTGGGCCACTAGGGTTATTAGACTCTCATAGAGATGTCGACCCTAGTAAGTAATTGTTAAGTGGGTCCGACTTGTTGGAGTGGACTTTAAGTGAATGAAAGAATATAAATAGTGAGTGAGCCTCTCTATTTATCACACACACACTCACTCACTGGGGCGCATGAGTGAGAGAGGATAAGCTCTCTCAAGTGAGAGAGAGAGAGAACGGCTGTGGAGATCATATTTTCTATCTTTGGGTTTTTACTGCTGCCATTGGTGCTCATTGTATCTCTGAGGAAGTTACGAGGTTTTCTCCTTTATGGTTTCCCCGAGGAAAATTATTTGTGTCTCTTGTCTCTTGTGTTTATTGTTGTGCATGTTATTCTCTTAGATAAGATCTTAAGATCATATTGCTTAAATGATAAAAATCTAACATTTCAAACTAGCCCTTCGCTTTTACTCTGCGCTTCCAACATCTCTAGCATTTGCTTGCTTCCTTTTGACTTCTCACAGCTTTAAAACATATAAAATATGGGAAGTAGCAACAAATGGATTTTCCATCAATGGAAACGGGTTGCATATGTTAACAGGAACATAACTGCTAATGGGAATGTAGTTAATCACGTTAATGGGAACGACAACGAAATTACCATGGCTGATGTTTCTAACAGAGTTCCCGGGATTGGAAACTGCGCTTTCTAAACGGACGACGTTGCTGCTTTTGGTATATTGAAGAAATTGAATACAATCTTCGTTGGTGTTTCACGCTAAATATTTAAATTTGGTAAATAGGTATATTTTGTAAACATGTCGAACTAAATTGTAATAACTTACCATTGATTTCTCAGGGCAGATATTTCCGAGCTTGAATGTGCATATGTATAGAAACAAGTGCTTTTTTCACTAATGAATATTACTGTCTTCACAAAATTCTTCATACCGGAGTGAGCAATTACGACGAAGATATAGCGCTGCTTGATATAGAACCATTTAGCACAAGCTATGAGCTATATTCACCTCTAATAACATCAATTTCCTTTACTCAACCATTATTCCCATCAACTCATTACTACTCATGCTTACAATACACATGTGTTTCTTTATTTCCTTCCTTGTCTTGAACACGGTGATTACACACTCTTGTTTGCTCGAGTTTTCAAATGATCTTAATCCAATGTTAACATAGGATTCCATAAAGGATCAAATGCATCCCAAATCATGAAATCCCAGCTGGATGCTAGATATACTCTTGTAGAGACTTCGGGTTTTTTTTGGCTATGGAAATATCCTTAAAACTGACAAATTCTTTCAATTATAAGTGAATCAGAAAAAGAAAAAAAATCTTTATTTCGCCGCTGAAATGAGCAGGTTTTTTTTTTTTTTTTTTTAAAGCCTTTTTAAGAGTCAATTCTTTGTAGAAACTTATTTTCCTTTTGATGTTTTTAATAGCGAAAATAATTTTTGTTTTATTTCGTTTTGTATTTTTCCTAAATTTGTGGGAAGACAATATGAAGGTCTTTAACGACTCGTCGGATATCTGTGTTTAACCTTAGAAAGGGCTTTGAAATATCCCAATTTTTTTATAATATTCTTGAAATGGAATGTTTTCTGCTCAAAATATTTGTGCAATGTTTTTAGCTCAAAACATCCCTCAATTCTGTTATGCAATCGACATTGAGTCCTTTGGACACTTCGTTGAATTCATTGAGTCCTTTGGGCACTTAGTTAATAACTAGCCACAAAGTTAATGGCAATGTCGGGGACATTGCCACCACATGGCTCTTATTAATGAGGGTTATCGTCATATTCAATATATGAATAATTAATAATGAATGTATTGATTAATATTTATTAATGCATAGACTATATAATGCATTTATATAGATTATTGGGATTCATTGTAAGGTATTCTAATTGGTTAATGTTCTTTTTTTTTCTTTTTCTTTTTTAATCCTTTTTTGTTTGTTTTTTGATCCAAGCTTTCAATGTTTGATTAAAGGAAGCTATATGTTACTAATTTCTAGTCCATTGTCCCGGTTCAAGTTATTTGGATGCTTGGCTATTTTTAACGATTCTCTAATTTTGTGTATAAAGTAATGGTTTTCTTTTTCTAGGATTTGGATGTTTTCTAGAGGAATGCAATGCTTGGTGTTTTGGGTATGTTTTGCAAAGGCTAAGGTATGGGTTCTTTTGTTTCAAACGTTTGCTCCATGTTCATTGATCCTTGTGCTAAAGGATTTCCTTGTCTCACCAATATAACATTTTCCATAATAACAAGTGATTTTATAGATACCTTGGCATTGATGCTAGTCAATGGGATCTTTCACGGACCTTATTTTTTATATAATTGTTTTAGCAGGTTTGAAAGAGGTAGATATTTCTTTTCTTTTTTTCAATATTTTTGCAATTTTGTCCATGAATCCTTGGATGTAAGGGAGGTAGGATTTTCCGTTTGATGGTTGGTCATGAGAAGAGGATCCACATTCTACTTTAACCAAGGCTCTACATATGTCTCTTTTCTTGTATCCAATGTCGTGAATAACTTTGTACATGTGGTCTTTCTCTTGATAAACACAATAATCATCTGAAATTTTGACACCCCTTATTGTTGGTGCGTTGAGAACACTTTTCTTCTAAGAAGGATGGCGATGTGAGCTAATGGGGATATAAATCTATGTATGAGTATTTTTTCTATAGACTTGATGTCCTAGGGTTCCATCATCCCTCTTAGATATTAATACATCAAGGAATGGAATGTTTCCTTCACTTTCGACGTCCATTGTGAACTTGATATCATCCAATAGGCTGTTGAGGTGTTCGAAGAATTTTCTAAGCTCATTCTCTTCATGTGTTCATCTTACGTTAGTCTCATCCACAAGTCTATTCCATCTTAATGGTTTTATATGATAGGGTTCAATAGATTTTCTTTCAAAGTCCTCCATGAAAATATTGGCCACCACAGGAGAAAGGGGGGATCCCATAACTACTCCACACATTTGTTCATAAAAGTTTCCATAGAAGCTAAATAAGGTTGACCTTAGATAGACCTCAATTGACTGAGTAGTTTCAGGATTCGCGACTTCTTTAATGTATGAATGGCCTCATTTAAGGAATTTTTTGTGAATACCAAGATGATGTCAAAGCTAATAAGGATATTGTCTTGAATCACCTTTTCCTCTTTTATGATCTTGAAAAAATGGTTGGAGTCTTTAATGAAGGAATCATTGTTCCATACCAATAGAATAAGGAGTTTGGCTACATGCTTAGCTAGCTAGTAAGTGGGTGAACCAATTGTATTCACTATTGGTCTCAAGGGGACCCCTTCCTTATGGATTTTGGGTAATCCATAAATTCTTGGGGTAATCATGCTTGTTGGAATTAACTTCTTTTTCATTCTTTCATTAAGGTTTGAATCCTTTATTACCTTCTTAACCTACTTTATTATCCTTAATATAGGGTTTCTACTAAGCTTTTTGTAGCTGCCACTCGAATTGAGATGATCAAGCATCTTATTCTAGCATTCTTCCCGGTCCATCAACATAGTGGCTCCGCCTTTATCTACTCTCAGGATGATACCTTTATCATTATTTCTCAGGTTTTTCAAGGCATAGAACTCATTCTTGCTTAGATTCGATCTAGGAGGGTTTTCTATCCTGAAAATGGCTACACATTCCTATATAATAAGTTCTTTATCTTCTTCTACCAACGATTTGATACTGTCTTCAATGCAACATATGATATTTTCACCACGGATATTCCATGGTGTTAAGGTGAACCCCAATCCTTTTTGAAGAATCTAGAGTTCATCGTTCCTGAGGGTGTGGTTTGACAGGTTGATTACCTTCTTAGACATCTCACTGTTATCTTCCTTCCCTTGATCACACACAAGCTTTCAAAACTTGTGAATCTATTCTGACCTTGCATTTTGGCATCTTGTCTCCGCTTTTAAGAAAGTGTTGGTGTCAAGGATGGTCCATAGGATATAGAAAACCGTATTTGCTAGCTTCAAATGGAGATTAGGTTCCTTACGAGATAGACCGTCTAATTCAGATTTGATTTTTCTTATTTCACGATGAATTATTGCTAAACCTAGATTTTTGAAAGCCCTATTATTCCATCAGCCACAGACAAAATTATTGATCAGGACAAACTTCTATGGAAACTTTTATGAACAAACATGTGGAGTAACTATGGGATCCCCTCTTTCACCTATGGCTGCCAATCTTTTCATGGAACACTTTGAGATAAAAGTTACTAAATCCTATCATCTAAAATTGCTCTAAAACCAATAAGATGGAATATATTTGTGGATCACACTAAGTAATAATGACACATGGAGAGAATGAGCTTAGAAAATTCTTTGAACACCTAAAGAGCCTATCAGATGATCTCAAGTTCACAATGGAGGTAGAAAGTGAAGGAAACATCCCCTTAATGTATTAATATCCAAGAGTGATGCTGGAATCCTAAGACACCATGTCTATAGAAAAAAGGCTCATACAAAGAGTTATATCCATGCTAGGTCACATCACCACCCCTCTCAGAAGACATGTGTTCTCAACACACTAGCAATAAGGGGTTGTCAAAATTTTGGATGATTTTCATATCGGTCAAGAGAAAGGCCACATGCACAAAGTTTTTCAAGACATTGGATACAAGAAAAGAGACATCTGTAGAGCCTTAGATAAAGAAAAATGTGGATCCTCTTCTCATGATCAACCATCAAATGGAAAATCCTACCTCCCTTACATCCAAGGTGTCACGGCCAAAATTGCAAAAATATTGAAAAAGAAAGAAATATCTACCCCTTTCAAACCCGCTGAAACCATTAGACATAAAATAATGTCTTTTAAAGATCCCATTAACCAACATCAATATCAAGGTGTCTATAAAATCACTTGTTTATGGAAAATGTTATATTGGTGAGATAAGGAGATCCTTCTGCACAAGGATCAATTAACATGGGGCAATCTTCAAAAGGAAAGAACCTGTACCTCGACCTTAGTAGAACATGCCCAAAACGCGAGACATCACATTCCTCTAGAAGATACTGAAATGCTAGAAAAATAAAACCATTACTTCAAACACAGAGTTAGAAAAGCATTGGAAATAGCCAAGCATCCAAATAACATGAACAAGGAAAATGGGATAGAAATTAGTAACACGTGGATCCCTTTAACCAAACAAAATAGGTTCTGATTAAAAAAAAAACATTAACCAATTAGAATACCTAAGATTTTTATTTATTTTTTTATTTTTTTAATTTAATTTATTTTAGTGGAAAAAAACATACTTTTGCTATTCAAAGTTGAATAAAAAAGTACACAGTTTTGCTATTCAAAGTTGAATAAAAAAGTACATACTTTTCAAGAACAGTCTAGAAGCTTGACTATCTAATCTAAAATATCTAAGATCTGAAAGATCCAAAGATCTAGTGACTGTATGAATGATTAAATGACTGTAAATCATAAGTTACACATTCAAGGGAAACTTAGCTCTCAAAAAACAAGCATACCCCAATACATAAATATAACAAGATGTCTAAAAGAAAAAAATATAAAGTGAACTAGAATCAGTTTGTGAATTTTCTAGGAACTCCCTCCCAATAGAGAATCCCTTCTTTACCCTCCATAGCAACTTTGGATAATCTATCTACCAATTGATTTTGCTCCCTATAAATATGAAAGAAGTTGATAAAATTAAATTTCTTTAATTCTTCAAGGATCACATTGCACCATGGAAGTAAGGATACCAAATTCAAACTAAAATCACCTCTTTCCTATTTAATTGTGACCATGGAATCCCCATAAACCATAAGAGTGACTATACCGAATATGGATGCCACCTTAAAAAGGTACATTAAGGCCAACAACTCAGCCTTTATTCAATCCATAGCCACAATGTAATATAAAAGTATACCTATGAGAATTATTTAATAATAAAATTGCACTCATTGCACAAAGTCCATCTTTTGCAGCACCATCAAAAAAACCAACAACACTGTATTGGTGAATTTCCTTCAAAGAGTAGGGTTTACAAACTTTTACCTTCCTTGTACCAAACTCTTTTACAATATTTGTTATTTGCGTACATATTATATCCAAGTCCTATAGACGTTCATAAAAAATAAAAACATTTCTGACTTTCCATGTTTACAAGAGATAAAAGGAGGGAGGGTATATAAATCTCTGCACTTTTATACCAAAGCTAACAACTTTCATGAAAACTATTTCCCTCCAAGGCTTGTGAAATATTTAGAGCATAACACACTTTTTTCCATACATTTAAGATAACATTGCATTTTACCAGAAGATGTTCAACCGAATCAGAATCATTTTTACATAAAGAGTAGATATTAGGACCACACCAACCTCTCTTTCATAAATTATTTCATGTTTTCAGACAGTTCTGTAAGGAAAACATGGGGACTTCAGTTAGTGAACCTCTCACATAGCACGTGCGATCATGGGATATTAAAGAATACCCTTAATTTCGAGAGATATCGACCCAAACTCTTTTTGTTGAAACCCCTCCCAATACTTAAAACCTCCTCCCCACCCCTTTTTATGCCTCAATCCTTATAAACCACCCTACCCACCCCCACCTTAAACCCCTCATCCCCCCAATACCTACAATATATTGGTTCGATTTTTGATAATTTTAAAACCCACAATATGAACTAACATGATAGGATATTGGCCAACAAGTGAAGCCCCTGTGAAGGAAAACCACATAAAACATTTCATTTTTAAAGGAATTTTCCATTTCCACATAATTTTATACCACCATTTTGAACTATACAGTTACCTTCCTAAACTATATAGCTTGATAAGCTGATTTTGTAGTGACAACACCAGCCATAACATTGGAGATCCAAATAAGAGAATCTCAATCCCCAGTAAGTCTACAGCCAGTAGAGTAAATCCCGTTGATATTATTTTCCCGTTCAATCGCCAAATCACTAACAAAACCCAGGTACATTGGAGATCCAAATAAGAGAATCTCAATCCCCAGTAAGTCTACAGCCAGTAGAGTAAATCCCGTTGATATTATTTTCCCGTTCAATCGCCAAATCACTAACAAAACCCAGGTCTTTAGTAGTATAGTAATAATAGCTACCCCTATTCAACCATTTGGGCATCTAATATGCAATATGGTGAAGCAACCAATCTTAGCAAAATAGTCCAAAATATAAGGAAAAAGTTGTAATTTTTCTCCCAATCCAAGAATAGGATCGATACCAACCATCACATCCTTACCATTTCCCACTTTCCAAGTGAGGTATTTACCAATCCATCTATAAATTTTCAAAAATCCCCTCCATACCGTCGAGGAGTTTCTAATATTCTTCTTAGGATTCCTTATCCAAGCAACAAGATTCATTTTTATACACTTTCCATGCAATACTGAATACCATAGAGATTTTCCAAAAAGGCCACACCAAAAAATCTTAAACCTTAAAGCAATGTTGAACCAAGAAAAGTTTTTTATGCCCCAACCACCCCAATATTTTGGCATTGAAAGCTTTTCCCAACTAGCAATTATAATATTGTCTCTATTTGTCCCACCAATCCAGAGAAAGTTAAATATGAAATTTCTCATTGTATTTATAATAGAGACATAAACTTGTGATAAAGAGAACCAATGTATAGGAATGCAGATAAGCACTACTTTGATAAGAGTTAGCCTCCCACTAATGGAGAGCAGCCTGAAGGTCCATTGTTTGGTTCTCTTTTCAAAAATTTCAAGCAGCCATAACCAATCTTGTATTCTATGGCCATTAGGTTTTAGAAAATAACCTAAGTATTTGAAACCATCTTCCAACTCAAAAGTATCATAAGGGAAAATGCAAGTGATACTTTCCAATGTGTCTTTGTCCAACTTATAATGGTAGAATCTAGAATTTTTCACACTTACAATCATTCCTAAAGCATTACAAAAAAGATTTATAATATCCAAATAACATTTTCATTCTTCTATAGAGTCTATGCCAAATATTATAACATCATAAAAAAAGAGTAAATGAGTGATAAAAACAACAGTTGAAACTTTGACACCCTTAATTTTCCCTTCAGCCTTTGCATTCAAAATAAGTGTACTTAAACCTTCAATGATAAGCAAAAACAACAAAGGAGACAGAGGACAACCCCACCTAATGCCTCTACCACTCTTAAAGAATTCAGAAGGAGCTCCATTCACCAAAACAAGAAATATGCAGAGGTGACACATGCCATAATCCAATTTGTTAGAAGAAGGGACATACCAATCTAGATTAAAATCAATCTTAAAAAATCCCAGTCAACTTTGTCAAAATATTTTCCAAGTCCATCTTCAAAAGCAACTCCTATAGTTTCTTCTGCTTAATGGAATGGATAACTTCTTGAGTAATACTGATGGCATCTAAAATTTCCCTATTATGTAATAACCCAAATTTCTCTATTGACATATGTTCAAACATGAAGGGATTAATCATATTACAAATGATTTTAGAAATGAGTTTGTAGGCAAGATTGCACAGAGAAATTGGTTTGAAATCAATAAAATTTTTAGGCTTATTACTTTTTGAAACCAAAGTTATGAAAGTGGAATTGAGAACACCTGATACATAGTCTCCAGTTCTAGGGAATTCCACCATAACAAGCAAATATTTCCCCATAATATGAAAGAAATGAAGGAAGAGTTCAATAGTCCACCCATCAGGGCCATAACATTTTTTTTTAAATTACTTCAGAGCTTCCTCAATTTCGTTTAGTGAAACCTGTTTCCACAAAATTTCCCCTTCCTCCTCCTCAAAGAATATTTGAAAAAGATTTATAATTTTTAGTTGTGCTTCCAAGTGTTGGAGTCATTATCCAACTTACACACTTTATTTGGTCAATTTTGGCCTAATTACCCACTATCCTAAGTTTAATTGACTCAATTGGCATTAGATGAGCACACCCTGACATCAACATGAGCACACCCACGCCTTCCTTCAATCAATGAGGGCAGCTAAGCCTTCTCCTTCAATCAGGGAGGCTAACTGGGCTTCCTCCTTCAAACAGGGAGCAATTATGGGGTGATCTAATTGTCATAAGTGCACCTAATTGCTAACTGATTATTGTTTCACCTAACAATCAATTAAGCTGATTTGTAAAGGTGCCTCCATCATGTCATTTCCATTTTGGGCTAATTGGGATGAACTGGAGTGAGTTAATGTGCCTCCAACCACTTCTGATGACTAGTATCACTTCAGTTAACTTCATCGAAGCTAATTAGAGTTAGTGATGCACTACCACCTACTGATCTACATGCAACGACATGTGTCTGAGTTACATTCAGTTAGAATCAATCATCTATTGCACTCGGATTTAGTTAGGACTCGGTGAGAGTCAATCATGGCTAGATTAGTGGTTAACTAAGTGTGTCTAGTGTTGGGTGATAGTCAGTTAAGCTACACCCATCCATGCAATTTGACTGACCTCTAGTCAATTCGAATTGTCTCCATTCATTCAAGTTCTGCATGACATTGTATTGTATTATTCATTCCATTATTGATTATATAGAGCTGCAACCTCCTATTGCAGTATGGTTATGTCATTTCACGCCTAATTTGTCTTGAATCTCTTGTAATTCTGTGCTTTGTCTCAAGATTGCTGTGACAGAATCAATACCAAGGAGCCTTGTCGAAAATATTTAAAAATTCCCCCAAAGTCCCTTATTACCATCCTTTGTAGTTATGATTGTCCTTAAACAACATTACCATTTTCATCAGTTAATTCCCAAATGGAATTAATATTTTATTCTGTGTGAAGCATAAGAGTGAAAAAGTATGGTATTATTGTGTCCAAGACTTATCGACAAAGATCTACTTTTTAAACACTAATCCTTCTCTTCCTGTTTCAAAATTTAATCTTTTTCCCTTACTAAATCTTTGATTATCAAAATATCATCTTCAAAGACAGAAAAATCTGAATTCTACACTTGTACCATTCTAATATGGTCTTCAATATTCGAATATTGTTCTGAGTTCTTCATTTTTTTGTTCTTAATCCAATGTATCACAACCCCTTTGAGGATTTTAAACTTATTAACAATGCATTCCATCAAATTTAAGTCCTCATCAGTGGCATAAATTTTCCAAGTATCTTTAATAAAAGAGCAAAAATCCTCATTCTCTAGCCACCTATATGATTAAACTTAAAGGGATATTTCTGACTAGGAATAACCCCATTAATTTGTAAAAAGATAGGCCAATTATCAAAGATTTTGGTCTTATCAACCCAAGTTCTGTAGCGCTGAAATTTATACAAAACTGAGGACTTAACAATAAATCTATCGAGTCTTTTTAATATCCCCACACTTCCACACCTACCATTTGTCCAAGTAGGTTCCAAAACTAGAGGAATAATGTAAACTAGATCAAATCTTTATGAAAAAATCAACCATCACATCTATTCTTGCATTATGCCCACAAATTTCTGCAGGGGAGGTAGTGAAGTTTAAATCTCAAACAATGATAAGATTATCATTATTAAGTAACCCATAATATGTAAAGAATCCCAAAACTGATCTCTATTCTTAGAAGGACCATATATATTCAGAATGGCAACATTTTCTTCACTAAACCCTAATCTTCCTTCCATTAATAGCCCCCAATTTGTTTTAAAGGATATGTATTGAACAATCTGTAGGTTCTAGCAAGGTAAAAGGACACCGATGAACCCGAAGCATTGATAGCATACATTTCCCATCTTGGAAGCAAATTAGCAAGGGTTTCAATAACAAAGGATTCTAAACACATAGTTTATTGTAAGAGTATGATTTCAGGGCTAGTATCGCTGATAAGTTTAGATAAGGCCTTAACCATTTCAACCTTACCCAAACCCCTTACATTCAGTGACATAATTGACATTAATGAGCACTGGCTAAGGGCTTATGTGCTCCAAGTGCCCCAGGGGAAGGAGTTTCCACACAACCAACTTTATGTGAATAAGCTTCTTCCAATCTAATAGACAAGGGTTTGCAATCCGATGAATCTAAATCAATAATAGGTGTTGATATTATTCAAATAACTGAGAGCGGGTGGGGGGGGGGGGGGAATTAGTTATTTCTAAGCTTAAACAGTTTCCAATTTTCAAATCATTATCACATACCACAAATTTNTGGTGATGTAGCAATTATAACGAAAGAAATGGTAATCATCAATCACACACATGATAGAAACATAGGCAAATATTAACAAGGAGCTCTAATTCATTTATATTATCTTTGTTTGAGCACCTACTCAAACGAGGCTGCAACCTCTATTTACAAGCTCCTACTTGTAGAGAGCACCAACCCTCATGATTTTCTAGAACCCATTAAAAATAAAGTTTTCCAACTACTACTGAGTGGAACTACCCACTTCTACTTATACAGGCTCCAACTTGTACAGAGAAGACAACATTTTTTTCCTAGCACCACCCTACCACCCTTATTCCTTATATTTAAACATGTTCAATACAGTATGCAGAAAATGGATATAACAATGCATACCAACTTTGTTATAATTTTCTGATCTACTTCAGGATCTGCCACATTCAAACTCGACTCCTGTTATTATCTTTGTTCTCCATATTCTTGAAAGAGCTAAAAGTCCTCTTTCATTATGCAATCCCCACTTCAACGATGGTCCATGCACCAGCTCTCTACCTACAAAGAGCGCAATCTACAACCCTGTCTCAGCCATAATTTTATGCATTCCAATCCTTATTCCCTTCACTTGTTCGTATGCTTGACTCTTCAGTTTCATAACTGCTCCAAAACTGTTCAATAACTCATGACATACAAGGAACCCAATCATTCTTGAATTCATAACTGCTCGAGCTGATTTACTTTTGCATTAAAAAACTTCATGAAGAAGCAAATCCATGTCCATTTTCAATGCAACAACAAGAAAGCTTGCTTTCGTAACCTTAGTCTTCCCACAAATCTGAGTTTCTGCAACTCTAACTCCTTTCACAATTGTCTTTTTCAGCAAGACTTCTTCTGCGCTATTGATTTCATGTCGAATCTCTCCTGTTTGTCGATCTGAAATAAGATTAGATGCAGATTGCGGGTTTTCCAAATTTGTCTAAACTACTTTCGCAATCCCCTTTTCGCAATTTTCTTCTGCGTCGTCGATCTCTTGCAGAGTCTTTCCCGATCGTTGATCTTAGGTCTGATGCAGATTGTGGATTGCGGGGTCTCCAAATTTGTTTAAACTACTTCCACAATTCCCTTTCGACAATTTTTTTTTCGCGTCGTCGATCTCTTGCGGAGTCTTTTCTGATTGTCAATCTTAGATTTGATGTAGATGGCAGATTGTGGGTTTTCCAAATTTGTTCAATCTACTTCCACAATTTTTCTTCCGCAACTTTGTTTCCGCATTTCTTCTAAACCATCGATTTCTTGTGGATTCAATCCTAGCCGTTGATCTTAAAAATAATGCGGATTCTTTCTTGACCGTCGATCTTTGGATTGCATATTGCAGAATGCAGATGTGCCTCCCAACTTTGTTGAAATGGACTTCCGCAAATCTCTTTCCGCAACTATTGTGAACCGTTGATCGCTTTTGCATAACCATTTCCTAACCGTCGATCTTCGGATTATGGATTGCAGAATGCAGAACCACACTTTTCATTTTTTCTGAAAATATGAGCTCTGTAATCTTGTTTCAACCATTTTCTGGACCGTTGATTTCTTTGCGGTTTCACTCCTGACTGTCGGATCTATTCATCAAATTTTCTTTTAAACTTTCTTCCCATGCTTTATCTTGCAAATCTCTGCACAAACCATCAATTCTCCCGAGTCCTCTGCTTATTCGTCTGAGTCCTTTGCTTATCTGGATCATATGATTGGAACTATGTGTTTCCATCAATGACAAGCTTATCTGGATCATCACAATACCAATCATAAAGCCAACAATAGGTTCCTTTTTTCTTTTTTTTTCTTTTTTTCTTATCATAACATGTTGAAACCTGACAGATTGAATAAAATTAACCATAGGGTTCGTTGAAGGGTTCTTTGAATAAAATTCTAAATAATATTTTAAAATCTAGATGTATGAAATCCCATAACCACTATCTTTTAAAACATCACAATCAGACTCATTAAGGTTTAAGGAAATGGGATTAGGTTTTTTCCATCTGACTTCAAGAGCACAAAATCATCATCAACCCTAGAAATACGAGATTCCCCAATAATATTTAACAAATTGTTTTCCCCACTCAACCTCGTCTCCATATCATTAATCGCAAGGAAAGGAGATTCTAGATCCCAACTGGAGGTCCCTTTAGTGAAACCATCTAACGATTTACACTATATACATTATTTATTAGTCAGAGACTATTCTTTTCACCTTTTTCTATTAATTTTATGCAAGTGCATTTAATTTTTAGAAATGTGTAAAGTGCAACATTAATTTTAGTTATTTTTTATATTTATTTTAAATTTTGTTGGAAATTTTTCAAAATCTGATTGGTGCTATACCATATAAATAAGGCTTAAATAATTTGAGAAAAAAATAAAATTAATGAATAGAAACTTTCGATAAACTAAAGTGAAAATTTTCTAGTTTTTGTTTTTTTGCTTTTTGCATTGTTCCATATTGCTTTACAAGTTGGATCAGAAGTTTCCATTTTTTTTCACATTTTTCTATTAATTTCATGCAAGTACATTTAATTTTTAGAAATGAACTGCAAAGTTAATGTTTTAGTTATTTTAATTTCTCTTAGATGTTTTCAAAATTTTATGGGCGCTATACCATAGAAATAATGCTTAAATAATTCGAGGAAAAAACAAAATTAATGAATAGAAACTTCCGTTAAACAAAAGAGAAAAGTTTATACTTTTTGTTTTTTGCATTATTCCATATTGCTTTACAATTTGGCTAGCAAGTTTCTTTTTTTTTCACATTTTTCTATTAATTTCATGCAAGTACATTTATGTTTTAGAAATGTGTAAACTGCAACATTAATGTTTTAGTTATTTTAATTTCTCTTAGAATTTTTTCAAAATTTTATTGGTGCTATGCCATAAAAATGAGGCTTAAATTTATTGAGAAAAAATAAAATTCATGAATAGAAACGCCAGATAAACGAAAGAGGAGAGTTTCTAGTTTGTGTTTTTTGCTTTTTTTTCCATTGTTCCATATGGCTCTACCATTTGGATGGGAAGTTTCCATCTTTTTTTGGGCACAAGTTTGTTCCATATTACTTTTTTTATATTTCTATTGTTATTGTATCCATAACTCCAAGGGTGGTGCTCTCATGCAGAGTGCAAATCCCACACATATGGCCATTGTTAGAAGGATGTGTTGATGCCAACCAGAAAGCTAATAAGGTTTAAATGAGGTGATACACTCACCTATAGGGTACTACCCGATGCTATATCAAATGAAAATGCAAGAAAAATTAAACATTGATTTTTTAATTTTTTTTTAACTCAAACGGCTATTTTTTTGTTTTTATTGGAAAATTACAGGATTGATTGGGCTATTGCCTTATCAACTGATTACACATAGAGCATAAATGATACTTCAAAAAGAACACAATTATTACAGAACTCTTGGTATTGAAAATACTTCTTATTAGATCACACCGTGATGAACCTCGATAAAGGTAACGAGTGAAATGAGATGGATTCTCCATTGATGTCGAGGCTTCCTTGGGACAACAAACATGCTTTATTTTCCAGATAATATGCTTGCTGATTCAACTCTCATAGAATATGATATGAAATGACCTTGTCAAAGGCTTTTTGAATATTTCGAATTCTCTAGAGGGATTTAGTCAATGAAGGATTGCTAAAGTGATCTTCATAATTCAACAGTTTGATCAACAGCTATGAGTCTCCGAATATCTGGATTGTGTTATATCCAATATCTTTTGCTATCTGGCACGCCTTAAGAAGACTGTAGTGTTCTTCTTGATTGTTCAAGCATTTCCCTAAACTCCAACTGAAACATGTTTCACTAGATATGTTCGAAGATAGTATCACTCCACCTGCACCAGCAATCCAGAGGTTTCCTTTGGACGCTTCGTCAAAGAATATAGTGGATGTTACATTCCTCTTCCACTACAAGGAAAAAACTTATGCATTGTATCATAATCACTAGAATGGAAGAGAGTCGGGTTTTTAAATCACCGCCCTCCTTTCACAAATCAAACAGGAACCCAAACATGTGACTCCTTCTGTAGGTAGAGAGGAAACAATCAGTTTTCCAACAGCTTCCATGATTAATGCTTTCACTTTGACCACAATGTTTGCTAGATTCGAAGATTTATTGTTGAAAATCCAATCATTTCTAGCAATCCACACTATCCACCATATTAATTTTGGCACTGATTGCCAGATTTTATTCCAATATGAATTTTGATTTCTTTTGAAAGGATTCTAGTCTTTCGAGTTGATGAAGACGGAAACAACACCAATTTGTGAAGGGACAGAGACGTTTAAACCTTGAAGGACCCTTCCCCACATGATTTGAGTAATGCTGCATTCAATGAAGATGTGGTTTGAAGTTTCAGAGTCTGAATTACAGAGGATGCATCAAAACGGTCCATTCAATCCACACTTTAACAAATTTTCTCTAGTCAGAGCTCGTTTATGCATGAGCATCCAAGTGAAAAAATTTACCTTGGGTAGAATGAAAGATGACCAAACACCTTTCCACAGTGTAGGGGACAACAAAGAGGGATGAGATTGAAGAGCAGAAAAGCCTTGAGCTATAGAATAAAAACCTGAACGTTCCCACCCCCATTTGTCCTTATAGCAGCAATGAACATGAGCTCAACTTGAGAGTGCGGAGATCACCATTTTTTTATAGCAGAAGGGGTTATGGGAGCTTTGGTAGCGACCAACCTGACCAATTCCCATCGATGTCCCAAGAACATATATCTACAAGTCGAATAAGTCCTTTATTGATAAACAATAACATGATCCGATTTAATGAAATTAAGGAAGAGAGAGGGGAGTCCTTAGGATGTTGTCTCCCCACAATAAGATCCTCGCCCCATTACCAAGGATTCTTTATAACTAATGTTGAATAAGGTATATTTCTTTTCTACATAAATTCCATATTGCTATACCTTGGGGGGTGTTTTCTTCTTTTAAGTTTCTCAAAGAATCTCCCTTTAGATATTTCATCCAAAAAATCTTGCTTACCGGATGCTTTTTATTTGCAAACAATTGCCAAATTATTTTCCCTCCCATAGCTTGATTTTCTAAGCCAGGGTCACAAATTTGCAATCCACCTTCCGTTAATGGTCTTTTGAGAATGTCCCAACATACCCGGTGCAACTTACTCTGATTGAATTTACCGCCATTCCAAAGAAAGTCTCACGAAAGTTTGGAAATATGAGATGTGATAGACTTGGGAGGAAGCAATAGGGAGGATTGAAAGATGGGAAGGGATGATAGGAAAGCCTTTATCAAAATCAACTTTCCAGCCTTGGTTGACCATTGTCCACCCCAAGATGCAATTTTTGCTTTTATCTTAGCTATAACTTCGAACCAAAGTGAAGGAGGACTTGGTCCCATGGTTAGAGGTAATCCTAGCTATTTAATCTTATCCCACTTATCAAAGCCAAGGAAACCCAAGGAATGATCTATTCGAAGAATTGCTGGATGATCTACATTCCAACCATAGACAACACTTTTATTTTTGTTGATCAAAGATCTTGAAAATAAGTAGAAAATTTGAATAATTTCATTAAAGGCTCAAGCAATCTTTAATGAGGCCCCTCCTAAATGGAGAGAATCATCCACAAAGAAGGCATGATTTATAGGATCCACTCCCCTTCCTGTCTTAATGCCTGGAATATAACCTGCTTCCTTTTAGACTATAAGCTTTCTGCTAAGAGATTCTGACATCAAGATATAGAGAAAAGGTGACAGAGGGAATCCTTGGTGGAGTCCTCTTGTAGCTTGGAAAAAATATGAAGGTCTACCATTAACAAGAGGCACAATCCAGGACCTATCGGTGCAAGCTTTTATCAACTTAACAAAATCATCGCTAAAACCAAAAGAGAGAAGGTTTTGGTAGAGAAATGAGAGCTTAACATCGTCAAAGGAATTTTTCATGTCCAACTTGATTAACATTCCTTTCTCCTTCCTTTGAAAACTGGAATGGAGGGATTCTTGGACTTGAATTACATTGTCGACTAGATTCCTACCTTTTACAAAACCCCCCTAATGAGGAGAAATCAACTTCCCTAACAAAGGCTTGAGTCGATTAGCTAATAGTTTAGATAGGAGCTTGTAGGAGGCATTACATAACGAGATAGGTCGAAACCTGTCAAAATTTGTAGGATTAACTTCCTTTGGGATTAAAGCAAGAAAAAGTAGAATTAGTACACCCTCCCACTTTAGCTTTTTTTGAAAGGTTGTCACCATGCGGAGTGTTGCGGTTGCCAATGTTTCCCCAAATTTCTTAAATTTTGGGCCCCCCGTCATGATTTAGAATTGTGTTTTAATCGTTGGATCCTTTGAGTTTTGATGATTGTAAAAGATTAACTCTCACCCAAGGTTCGAATTTTGATTGCGTTTGGGATTTATGGTAAGTCACAGATTCTAATTTTGTTTTCGCTTGATTGATCGAACCAAGTGTTCTTTACTAAGGCCTCTGTTACGGAAGTAAAGCAGGTTTTAACTATTGCTGGTTTTTAAAGTTTGAAACACTTAGTATTTTTCTATTTGATCGGGAGTCTTTCTTGTTTTGATCGAAATCCGGAGCCTTTTCACTTCTGCCGTTGCGAAGCCCAAAGCAGTTTAGCACCCGAAGTCCAAATCGTTTCGACTGCCGATGCGTGTTTACCTGTTTGAGTCACAGACCCGTGGGTTTTTTCTCTTCCGCCGTTGCGGCTGGGAAAGTCATTCATCTTTCGATTTAAGAGTCTTCCGACTTTCGACTAAAGCCTTCCCCCGCCCGCGTTTCACTTGCTCGTAGCTTATGTCTCTTGCGCCGTTGCGGCTGGGAAAGCCGTTTAGCCTCCGATGTTAATATCCGCCGACTTCCGATTAAAGCTTCTCCCACCCACATTTCGCGTGGTTTTAGCCTTTATCTTTTCCGCCGTTGCAGCTAGGAAAACCTTTTCGCGTCCGATGTCAAAGCCTTCCGACTGCCGATTTAGAACTTTCTCGCGCAAAGCTTAATCAAAATTCTTTTCAGATCAAGAAATGCACTTGGCCGTTTCCTTGTGGAATAGTCATTTCAATTGGTAGAATTTGATGCTTTGTTTTGTAACGCAGCCCCAATGAATGATGCTTGTTGATTGATTGCAGGTGGGTTCGGGAGATCGTTCAAACTACCGCGGCGTGGAGGAAGACGGACCGTTTGGTAGAGGCAGGGCCGAAACTAGCAGGAAAAAGACAAAATGAATGGTGATAGAGGAGCAGCTCTGAAAGGTCCGGCAGTTACTCGACCAATCATGAGCATGCGCAGAAAAGATAGGGGAATATGAAGCGTTGAGGAATTGAAAGTTCAGACGTTTGGGGGGCAGTTTAAGCGGTCTGCAGTTGTAGTTTAAGTATTGGAGAGTAGATCTTGGAAAGGGACTTTTTCCCTGGACAAACTTGTAAACGATTTGCTTGTAAGAGGAACTATTTCGTTTTACAATCAGAAACTACAACTTTGGCCTGCTGGAGAAAGTGAAATGTGAAATGTATCAATGTGATTAAATGAACAATGTTGAAGGGGAACTATTTTGTTTTCAGCTTTGTTTCATTAACTATGAGAGTGTTTGACTTCCTGAACCTATGTTCTTGTTGAATGTTCTTCAGTATTTTCTGTGATGTTTTCCACTGTGAGTAATAAATGTTGTTCATAAAACAATTGGCTACCTGGTTGTTTAAATATCTGTAATCGTTCATGTGTCTTGAAAGAAGTATCAGCTATCTGTAACTCTTCATAATGCATGTACAAAATGTGTTACTCACCAATGAATGATAATCCTGCTCCCTAGGGATAGTTTAGGTAGTTAGTTTATTTTCTTGTTGTATGTGATTTGAATGTTGGTGAGCCTTAAGACAAGAGGTAAGAACCTGCGCATCACATTGTGACTGCTCCTTGCATTTTTATCACCCTGCATGGTTAGTTAGGCACGTGCATTTCATAATTTAAGTCAAAAAATACAAAAGTGTACGGTGGACCGGGCCGCAACCGGTAAAAGCCCTTTGTTTTTGTTACTTTGACCTACGGTAGCCGGACAGCAAACCGGACAGATTCCCCATACCAAACAATCATGGGCTAGTTGGGAACGTTGACTGGGGAGAATCCCTTACTGTTGTTTCCTGTGATTTTTCGGGCCTCAACAATTTTGGCACTAGAAGGAGGGCCGCCAGTGCATGGCTGGCCAAGGAAACCCGTTTTCCCGAAACTATTCCACCGGTAACAGTTCTGAAAGCAGTGGGCTTCATAATCCAATTCCGGAAGAAAGAAATAGAGAACATATGTATGCTGTTGGCAACGAAATTGTTAATGATCTGAGAAGACAAACCAGGGCATATGTAAAGAAGATTGGAGGATTTCCAATCATCCCTGAATTGCCCAGAAGAGAGTATAAAAAGAAAGATCGTCCTGTAACGGAAGACTCAGTGTTGGTTGGAGACTGGGAAGAACTTGTAGAAACGGCCTTACAGGAAGTTGTACTACCTTTGAACCAAGAAGGCCCAAATACCCCTCACAGTTCTCCTGCTTGCACTCCAGTTGGCTCACCTCCTCACTCTCCACCCAAACTCATGGCTGGCGTGAACGCAAACCAACCACCCAACCCACCAAATCCACCACTTGCATGGAGAGCCAGATCACCATTAAACCTGACACCGCCATTACACGACCTACCTCAAGCCTTTAATAAGATGTTGCCCAAGTTCGACCCAAATGAGAAAATACTAGTAGATGATCACCTACAAAGTTTTTACTTGGCAATTGAAGGATTAAGGGTTGCGGAGTATGAAGATGTAGTCTGCAGACTGTTCCCGCATACCCTTAAAGGAGCTGCAACATCATGGTACTTTGGGTTGCCTGCTAATTCAATCCCTGATTGGAATACCTTCGAAAGAATTTTCAGAAGTAAGTATGCAACTCAGAAAACTCATGCAGCCCTCATGAAAGGGCTATGCACCTTGAAGAAAGAAAGAAAGGAAAAGGTGCACAGTTTCACACAATGGTTTGCAGCCTATCTCAAGAATTTTTCTGAAACGGACAAACCTTCAGACAAAGTTTTGATTGAATATTATACTTCAGCGTTAGGCCCTGATTTGGCCATGTTTGCCAAAGGAAGGGCTAAGCCTACTTTGACGGAAACCTATGAAGAGGTAGAAGTAGTGGAAGCTGAAAGAGAAAGTATTGAAGATTACCCAGAACAGTCAGGAGAGAAAGGTGTAGGAAGAAAAGCCTTATTGTTTACGAAGCCCAAGGAAGAAAAGTCGCTAGATTTGGAAAATATGGCCAAAATGATGCAGAAGCTTTCCAACAAAATCATAGATATGGAGAAAGAAAAGGAAACACAAAAGTTTTATAAGCCATATTATAAGAAAAGAGAGGATAACCATCAGTCTCAACCTCCTCCTCACAATACTGCATCTATGAACTTAACAGAGGTAGGCATGGAAAATTTTTGCACTTTCCACCAACAGCCACACTCTGAAAAGAATTGTCCTCAATGGATAAATTAGATGATGTTGGTCATGAATCAGCTGCTGGATTCTAGATTAACAGAAGATGGAGAAGAAGAGAGAAAAGAGAAGACTACGTCAACAAAGGAACAAGAAGAGGAAACCATGGCTTTGTGGGATTCTGTTTCATTATTTGATGTTGAAGAAGAAAAGAACCAAGGGTGCAAGGACGTCATGGAAACCAACGTGGCAACAAGGAGCCAAGGGCCAATTAAAGAAAACAGTCTCATCTTACTAAAGATTAAAAGGATGTAAAGAAATGTAAAGAGATTTCAAAATAAATCCTTGGCTGATAAGATTCCAGAATTCACTATTACCAGCCAAGATCCGAAGCAGAATAATACGTTGGCCAGGCCAGAGGAAGGAAAGATGAATGCTGATAAACCTCATCCCATTGAGCAACCGATGGATTATGACATCGTGGAGGATTTAAAGAAGGTAAAAGCAAATGTTCCACTATTCAAAGTGTGTAAAGTGCCGCAGCAAAAAGAAAGACCGTTGAAAGCACTTGAAGCAATGGATGAGAAGCTTCCCGCTAACAATCAACCTCAGGAAGAAGAAGAAATTGGAGGAACCAGCGTTGGAGGTAAGTCTAAAAGCAAACATCCACCTTTCCTCCTCACATTTGAAATCTTCAATCATAATGTACATAATTGCTTGGTAGACTCAGGGGCATCGGTTAATGTTATGCCCATATCAGTCTGTAAAAGGATCAATGGGAAGCCTAAGCCATCCATGTGGAGGGTTGTTCAGTTGGATAGGACAGATGTAAAAGTAATAGGTGAGATGGAAGACGTCCTAGTCCGTCTGGCATCCAATGACAAAGTATGCCAAGTGATTAACACCGTGGTGGCTGATATACCAGATGCTTACGGTCTTGTCCTGAGCAGATATTGGTCGACCAAATTAAATGGATATTTCGCCTCAGATTGGTCCCATCTTTGGTTGCCATACAAAGGGAGTCCGAACCAGATTAAGATTTTAAGAGAACCTCACATGAAGTACAATGTTACTCAACTGGAGGAGAAGAATGTACCAGTGGATTATGTATTGGGAAACTATTTCCTTGAGTTGGAACCAGGAAATTACCAAGCAGAAGAAGCCAGCAACACATCAGACACTCATCCTGATCTCCTTCGATTCTCATAGGCTGATGAGAGTGACTGTAAAATAGTAGACTTAGCAGTAGGAATAGATTCACATTCAGTAGTTAGTGATTTTTGGATTTGTTTTTTGATGGCTCTAAGACATTAAAAGGGTCAGGGGCTGGCTGTGTCCTGATCGACCCACATAAGAATAAACATTTCCTTTCATGTAGATTAGAGTTTGATTGTACTAATAATACAGTTGAGTATGAAGCACTGGTGCAGGGACTAAAGAAAGCGATTGAATTAAACGTAAGTAATCTAAAAGTTTTTGGGGATTCTTAAATTATTGTAAAACAAATCCGGAATCAAATACATTGTGTTTCCCCTCACTTGAAAGCTTACCAAAATGAGGTATGGGACCTGCTTAAATGTTTTAATGCATTCAACATTATTTCAATTCCAAGAATTAAAAATGCAGCAGCTGACCTGTTGGCCACATCAACCGCTAGGCTCGTACCCACTAATAATTGATGTTCCGTCGAATTGCTTTTCAGGTCCTCAGTACCGGATATGATCACCAACTTGCGAGTGTTCGACGACGATCAACAAATAATAGAATGCTTGACAAATGATGAGGTCTTTAAAGGAGCCATTATAGATGATGAGGAACATCAGGCCGAGATGAAATATGACAATTTCATTCCTAAAGGTGTCAGAACGTTAGAAAAAATGTTCGATTTAAATGAAAAGTTCAGAAGACCTGCCAACGTGAAGACCCACAGCTCATCTCTACAGTTCGAGCTGATAAATTTAGGGACTGAGACGAATCCCAAATTTGTGAATCTCGGCAAGTGTTGTTCACCAGCAGAAAGAGACAAATTCATCAGTCTATTTAAACAATATAAATATGTCTTCGCATGGACATACAAAGATTTGAAAACATATCACACCAGCATCATCAAGCATGTCATCCCCATTAAAGCAGGCGTCAAGCCATATCAGCAACCGTTAATAAAAATGCATCCAAAATTGGAACCGCTGATTCAGAGTGAAGTGAAGAAATTATTGGATGCTAGAATCATTTTCAAAGTCAGACACTCTGAGTGGGTATCAAATCTGGTACCCGTAAGGAAAAATTCTAGTGAAATCAGACTCTGCGTGGATTTCAGGAACCTAAACCGTGCATCAGAAAAAGATAACTATCGTGTTCCACCAATGGAGCAACTGCTACAAATGGTTTCAGGGTCTAAACTGTTTTCATTATTAGATGATTTCTTTGGCTACAATCAAGTATTAGTAGCCGAAGAAGACAGATTAAAAACAATGTTCAGGACCAAATGCGGAACCTTCGCCTACAGGAGAATGCCCTTTGGGCTTATAAATGCTGGAGAAACGTTTCAGAGGGCTATGGACATGGCTTTCCACGGATTGATTGGCCGAAGTGCTATAGTATACCTTGACGATATTACAATATTCTCGAAGAGGAAAGGAGAGCACACGTTTCACTTAAGGCAAATTTTTGAACGTTGTCGGAAGTATGGCATCTCACTCAATCCTAAGAAGTGTGTATTCGCTGTCACAGAGGGCAAGTTGCTGGGCCACATAGTTTCGAAGAAAGGAATCTCTATAGATCCATAAATAATTAAGGCTATTGAACAAATCCCCTTGCCCCATAATAAAAAGGGGATGCAATCATTTATGGGTACAATAAACTTTGTGTGAAGATTTGTGCCCGATTTTGCTCAGATTGTCAAACCACTCCAGCAGATGGTAAAGAAAAATGCACTATTCAAGTGGACTGAAATTGAGAAGAGCACATTCAGCAAAATCAAAACTGCTGTCGCACACGCACCATCCCTGAAAAGCCCAAATTTTTACAAAGATTTTATCTTGTATACCTTTGCATCCGATGATTCACTAGCAGCGGTGCTCACCCAAAAGGAAGATGGGGGGGATGAATTCCCAATATCCTTTATGAGTACTGGTCTACAGGGGGCCGAATTGAACTATCCAGCTGTTGATAAACAAGCTTACGCTGTATTCAAAGCAGTAAAACAATTCAGGCCTTATATTTTAAAAAACAGAACCAAGGTGATCGTCCCCTACCCAGCTGTAAGGTCTCTTCTTATACAGAAGGAGTTGGGAGAAAGAAGGGGAAACTGGGTAACAGCTCTTCAAGAGTACGACCTTGAATTCAAGCCAGCATTTATAGTTAAAGGACAAGGGTTGTGCAAACAAATGACAGAAAATGGGAGCAATGAAGAACCCGCCTGGGAATATGAGGCTGAATTACACGTAATGGAAGTCTGTCCTTTGTTTACAGCTCCTGAGTCTTGGTATAGAGACCTTGTGCATTACCTGCAGGCAGGGCTGTTTCCAGAACATTGGAATTCTAGGCAAAGGAGAGCGCTGCGTCTTAAGTCAGCCTCCTATCAACTTGTTGAAGGAGTATTATTCAGAAAAAATTATGACGGAGTTCTCCTGAGGTGCTTAGAAAAAGAAGATGCGAACAAAGTAATGTCATAATTGCATGACGGCCCTGCTGGGGGACATTATTCAGGGGATACCACAGCCCACAAAATCCTCAGGGCAGGTTACTATTGGCCTACACTCTTTAAAGATGCACATGCACATGTCAGGAAGTGTGATATTTTCCAAAGGTGTAGTGGGAGACAGCCTAAGCAACAGCACCTCTAAAGCCTGTGATGATCACGGAGCCATTCGAGCAATGGGGACTGGATATTATTGGAGAAATAAAACCGAATTCCTCTTTGCAGCACAAGTACATTCTGACCGCGACTGATTATTTCACTCGCGGGGTCGAAGCTATCCCGCTACGCAAGATAAATGAAGACGAAGTCATCAGCTTCCTACAAGATTAGATCATGACCAGGTTTGGAGTTCCAGTTTCGTTAGTATATGATAATGCTAAGTAATTTTCGTCAATAAAATTGACTGCATTTGCTCATGATAAAGGGATAAAATTGCATTATTCTGCTAATTATTATCCACAAGGAAATGGCCTGGCTGAATCCTTTAACAAAAATCTGATTAGAATTTTAAAGAAGACTGTAATAGAAAACCAAAGGAGTTGGCATGCAGCGCTGCCGAATGCCCTTTGGGCTAATAGAGTCACCCCCAAGTCCGCGATAGGAGTGTCACCGTATACCCTTGTGTATGGTAAAGAAGCCATTCTTCCTCCCAACATCATGCTACCCTCTTCCATAATAGCTCAAGAGTTTAGAGGGTCGGATGATGAAGTTTTGCAAATAAGGATATATAATCTCCTGAAAGCAGAAGAGGCTAGATCTAAAGCCAGAGAGAGCTTTAAGAAACAGCAGGAGTTAATAAAGAGATGGTTTGACAAACATAAAGCTGGAACAAAAGACTTTGAAGTGGGAGATCTGGTTCTCAAGTGGGACCACCCCCATGATGAGAAAGGAAAGCATACCAAATTCCAGCAGTTGTGGGTAGGCCCTTTTCAGATTGCAGCCAAGCTTGGCCCTTCTACTTATAAGTTGCAAGATCTACAGGGGTGGAAAGAGAATTTACCAGTGAATGGTTTGGTTCTCAAGCCTTATTTTTCCTGAGCTTGATGGTTTTCTTCTGTCTTGTATATAAATAATTCGTTTTGGCTGTCTTTTGAGTTTTTGAGTCATGAAGTTTAGTTTTCGTTTTCTTTAGATTTTCCGTTGATTTTAAATAAAGGAAGCAAGCTTTGGTCGCATGGAGAGCATTAGAATTCTGGACCAACTAAAATCCTTGATTATAAGATTGTGTATTTTAGTCTTATCTGATAGAGTTTCTTCTAGATCAGCAGTTTTCCTAAATGGCTATGAACGCGTTGAAGTCCTGCTTAATCCCTATAAAGTAACTCAAGATTAAAAGGTCTGGAATACTATTTCGAGGCTCCATCCATCTCACACTTAAAATTTCCTAGGGGGTGACAGCAAAGGACCCATGGAAAGGAAGCAGGGTAAACAGTATATTATATATAAATGATACCATGCCAAAGATTGAAAGCCAAAAGGCCAAGAAGAGTCAAAACCCCTATGAAAGCATCATACATCAAAGCAAATGCTGAATCAAAAGTACTAAATTGCCAAAAGATCCTCTCCGTTCGTGAGCTGAAACATGAAGTACACCGCTCACACAAAAGGACACTATGGGATAGAGGATCCTGAATTAAAATTTAGTAAGAAAGGCATGCAGGAGGACTCATATGAAAAGGGACAAAAGTACAAAAGCACAAAAGTGCAAAATGGCATGGGAATGAGGAACAAATGAATATTTCTATTTACCAGATGTTACGATCCCGTGGTGTCCAAGCTGGAGGCTACCCGAAGACAGAGGTAAAAAATGAAACTCATATTTCTGGCCTCGAAAGAGTTATCGTGACTTTGAAATCTTGGTTTCCATTTTCCTAAATTGGACCACCCTCAATGTTTGAAAGTTCATATATTGCCTGCAGGAAATCCATATGTCTAGAAGAATTCAACATGGTGTTTTTATTATCAAACAGTCTGTTAACCAAGGAAGAAATTTGTCCAGAGGTCTAGGTTCACCAGGTAGTCGCCAATTGTTGCGGTTGCAACTGTTTCCCCAAATTTCTTAAATTTTGGCCCCCCCGTCCTGATTTAGAATTGTGTTTTAATCGTTGGATCCTTTGAGTTTTGATGATTGTAAAAGCTTAAATCTCGCCCAAGGTTTGAATTTTGATTGCATTTGGGATTTATGGTAAGTCACAGATTCTAATTTTGTTTTCGCTTGATTGATCGAACCAAGTGTTCTTTACTAAGGCCATTGTTGCGGAAGTAAAGCAGGTTTTAACTATTGTTGGTTTTTAAAGTTTGAAACACTTAGTATTTTTCTATTTGATCGGGATTATTTCTTGTTTTGATCGGAAGCCGGAGCCTTTCGCTTCCGCCGTTGCGAATCCCAAAGCAGTTTAGCACCCGAAGTCCAAATCATTCCGACTGCCGATGCGTGTTTACCTGTTTGAGTCGCAGACCCGTGGGTTTTTTCTCTTCCGCCGTTGCGGCTGGGAAAGTCATTCATCTTCCGATTTAAGAGTCTTTCGACTTCCGACTAAATCCTTCCCTCGCCCGCGTTTCGCTTGCCCATAGCTTATGTCTCTTCCGCCGTTGCGGCTGGGAAAGCCGTTTAGCCTCCGATGTTAATATCCGCCGACTTCCGATTAAAGCTTCTCCCGCCCACGTTTCGCGTGGCTTTAGCCTTTGTCTTTTCCGCCGTTGCAGCTAGGAAAACCTTTTCGCGTCCGATGTCAAAGCCTTTCGACTGCCAATTTAGAAATTTCCCGCGCAAAGCTTAATCAAAATTCTTTTCAAATCAAGAAATGCACCTGGCCGTTTCCTTGTGGAATAGTCATTTCAATTGGTAGAATTTGATGCTTTGTTTTGTAACGCAGCCCCAATGAATGATGCTTGTTGATTGATTGCAGGTGGGTTCGGGAGATCGTTCAAACTACCGCGGCGTGGAGGAAGACGGACTGTTTGGTAGAGGCAGGGCCAAAACTAGCAGGGAAAAGACAAAATGAATGGTGACAGAGGAGCAGCTCTGAAAGGTCCGGCAGTTACTCAGCCAATCACGAGCATGCGCAGAAAATATAGGGGAATATGAAGCATTGAGGAACTGAAAGGTCAGACATTTGGGGGGCAGTTTAAGCGGTCTGCAGTTGTAGTTTATGTATTGGAGAGTAGATCTTGGAAAGGGACTTTTTCCCTAGACAAACTTGTAAACGATTTGCTTGTAAGAGGAACTATTTTGTTTTACAATCAGAAACTGCAACTTTGGCCTCCTGGAGAAAGCGAAATGTGGAATGTATCAATGTGATTAAATGAACAATGTTGAAGGGGAACTATTTCATTTTCAGCTGTGTTTCATTAACTGTGAGAGTGTTTGACTTCCTGAACCTATGTTCTTGTTGAATGTTCTTCGGTATTTTCTGTGATGTTTTCCACTGTGAGTAATAAATGTTGTTCATAAAACAATTGGCTACCTGGTTGTTTAAATATCTGTAATCGTTCATGTGTCTTGAAAGAAGTATCAGCTATCTGTAACTCTTCATAATGCATGTACAAAATGTGTTACTCACCAATGAATGATAATCCTGCTCCCTAGGGATAGTTTAGGTAGTTATTTTATTTTCTTGTTGTTTGTGATTTGAATGCTGGTGAGCCTTAAGACGAGAGGTAAGAACTTGTGCATCACATTGTGACTTCTCCTTGCATTTCTATCACCCTGCATGGTTAGTTAGGCATGTGCATTTCATAATTTAAGTCAAAAAATACAAAAGTGTACGGTGGACCGGGCCGCAACCGGTAAAATCCCTTTGTTTTTGTTACTTTGACCTACGGTAGCCGAACCGCAAATCGGATGGATTCCCCATACCAAACAGTCACGGGCTAGTTGGGAATGTTGACTGGGGAGAATCCCTTACTATTGTTGCCTGCGATTTTCCGGGCCTCAACACAGAGCAGATCAATTTTTATAATTTTCCAGTAAACTCTATAAAAATGAAGGAGAATCCATCTGGCCATGAGATTTATCCACCTCCATTGCCCATATGACATCCAATATTTCATTTTCATAGAAGGGATTCATTATATGAGCGTTAACCTTGGAACTGACAATAGAAGGGACATTAGTAAAAAAATCAGTAGTCACTTCACCATCAGAGATTCCATCCTCCTGAAACAAATGCTGAAAATGCCTTCGTGCAGTCTGCTTTAATTGATCATGACCTTTAATGATTTCCCCCTCACTTGTGGAGATTTTCGAAATATGATTATGTGAAAGTATAGCTCTGCATTGTCGGTGGAATAAGGCTATGTTTTTATCTCCCGCTTGCAACCAAATACTACGAGAATTCAGTGAAAGGTATTCCTCTTCCCGACAAAAAGAGTGAACGGTTTTAATTTGAGTGGATTGTTTAAGAACTATATGAGCTTTGGTAATTTCAATTTTCTCCATTCCTAACTGAATCTATGCTAACTCCTGCACTTTCTCTTTCCTACTGCTCATCAGAGTGATGAGAGATTGTTTTGCCCAATTTTCAAAGCATACTTAGTGCTCTTAAGTTTATGCTCCCAAAAAAATATGGGGGATCCTTCTACATACTGAGACCATGATTGTGTCACTGTTTCCTAGAAGCCGTCTCTCTTAATCCAAAGACGACTGAAACAAAACAGAATTGGACTAAGATCTTCCTCTTCTTCGAACATCAGAGAAATATGATGATGATTTAAAGTTAATTTGGGAAGAGTTTTGGTTGAGATTATGAATTTCCCCTCCATCAAGGAACTTTGAACCATAAACCTGTCAAGAGGAGCAGAGATATTGGCAGCCCCTACTCTATTATTGGACCAAGTGAAACGACCTTTCTTATATTTAAAGTCAAGAAGATCGCTAGCTTGGATCAAATACTCCACTGATTCTTTAAAAGGATCCTTACCACGAACTCCACCTTTTTTCTCTTTAGTGCCTAAAATTATATTGAGATCCCCTGCCTCTATAATATTTATGGGAGAATAGATTTTTAAGAAATTTGCTAGTGAATTCCAACATTTTTTTTTCCTTAAAATTTATTGGGACATAAAGATTGAAAAGAGCCTTGGAGATCTTACTTGAAATATGTTGAAGTTTTGTATAAATCTAGTGTTGGGTAACAAACGAGATTTTCAAAAGAAACTTATCCTCACACAATAAGGTTGCAAGGCCCCTAGAAGTACCTTGCACGTTAACCTCCTCGCCAGCATTCATTTTCCACTTTGTTCTGCTTAAAGATAGAAGAGATTCATCTTCTATCTTTGTCTCTTGGAGCAAAATAATTCCAGTAGAATCCATTCTCATTAAATCTTTAACTGCTTCTGCTTTGTTTGGATTCCCCAAACCCCTGCAATTCCAAGAGACGATCTGCATTATTTACCTGAAAGAGAGGGAGCTTCTGTTGCCAGGTTTCTGTGGTGATTGGCATCATAATGGATATTTAGAATTTCCACAGATCTCATGATTTTCATCGACATTCCGAGTCCACATCAGGACTCATCATCAGGACGGTGTGTCAAAGAAGAGTAGGTGATCTCCAAGATATGGACTCACTCTCCCAACACACACTCAGTGAGATAGAAGCTAACACCCTCCGAAAAGGCTTGAATTTTTCCATAGCTCCGAGAAGCATCCCTACAGGGACCATCAATTACGATATAGAGGATAGTATACAAGGCTTACCCGAGGTAGACAAAGAGACAATTAGACAAGATTGCACAGTCATCTTGAGAACAACGAAACCGCTCAAGAGTAATCTCACAAAAGAAGAACACTTAACATTAAAAAATATTAAGAGCAATGAAGATATAGTCATAGTAAAATTCGATAAAGGGGGTGCCACTGTAGTCATGGACAGATCCCAATATAATATGAATATGATTGAGCATCTAACCACAAGTGGGAGCTATAGAAAATTAGTTTGCAACCCCATAGCCAAAGTAATAAGGGAAGTTAAGAAAGCCATCAAAAACTCTAATCTAGACGACAACTTAAAGAAACACTTAATTCCAACTCAATAAATCTCCCATAGAATCTATGGTCTTCCAAAAATCCATAAATACGGAGTTCCCCTCAGACCTATTGTCAACACTATAGGCTCCCCAAACTATGAACTTGCAAAGTATATAGCCAAAATCCTAGGCCCCCTTGTAGGTAACTCAAAATCATTTATCAAATACTCTAATGCCTTCATGAGGTTAATCCAAGAAGAAAGAGTTGAACCTAAAGAAAAGATCCTAAGCTTTGACATAGTTTCCCTCTTCACAAAGATCCCTTTTGAAGAGGCTATTCAGGTCATTAAGGAGGTCACTGACCCTCACACAACCAAGTAAGCCATAGTATGTATTATATCAACCTTTTTTTAGTTTCCAAGTAGAGTTTTATGAACAAACCACGGGAGTGGCAATAGGATCCCCCCTCTCACCCATAGTTTCCAACCTTTTCATGGAGAATTTTGAGAAAGAAGCCCTCAGCTCTTACCCATTAAAACCATCTAGATGGAAAAGATACATTCATGACACCAATGTGTTATGACCACATGGCGAAACAAAACTAGGAAAGTTTTTTGAACACCTCAATAACCGTTATGAAGGCCTACTTGCCTTATATTAAAGGGGCTATCGACAAAATTGCTAAAGTTCTCAAGAAGAAGGATATCACAACTTCTTTCAAAACCGTACTAACCATTAAGCAAAAAATGAGACCCATCAAAGACTCGATTGATCATAAACAATGTAGAGGAGTCTACAAGGTATCCTGCTCTTGTGAACTTTTCTACATTGGTGAAAATGGTCATTCCTTCAACACTAGAATAAAGGAACACAAAGCTGACATCAAGAGAATGAATCCGAACCTCAGCACTAGCAGAACACTCCTTAAAAACCAAACACCAAGATCCTAGCAAAAGAGGATCATTCCTTTAAAATAAATCTTAGAGAATCCCTAGAAATAAAAAAGCACCCCAACAACCTAAACAGAGATGGAGGCATGGAGGTTAGTACTAGTTGGCTCCCACCACTCCAACACCACAATAGATGGCATTAATTAACACATTTCGCATAACCATTTACTATCTAAAATAAAACAAATATTATTAATAATACAATCTTAATACCATTAATTAATTAATAAACAAAAATTTAATACTTTGAAAATTAGAACAAATACACTTAACCTAATTAACTAAAACCTAGCCGACACTTAAAACACCATCCCGACATTTCAACACTATTTCTTCGCACTTCAATATTAATGCTACATCTTGGAGATCACCTACTCTTCTTTGACACACCGTCCTGATGATGAGTCCTGATGTGGACTCAAAACGTCGATGAAAATCATGAGATGTGTGGAAATTCTGAATATCCATTCTGAAGAGAGGGAGTTATTACTCCCTTTTGGGGTCTTGTCTGCTTGCTTCTGCCAAGTGACATTTCAATTGTAGACTGGCTGCCTTGCATCTTTAATCTCTCCTCCTCTTCTTCTCTAGTCTCCTTTAGAGACTTCCTTCTTGCATTTTTGGAGATTTTCTCAACAAAATCTTCTTCAAAAGAGCTAGAACTATCAACTGGTTTCTTATTTATTATTTCTGCATAAGATGGAGAAGGATTGGCTCCATTTTGAAAAGGACGGTTTTCCAGCAAGATTGCACCTACACTAGGTAGTTCTGAATTTTCTATTCCAGATTGTTCCAATGGTCCGGTGTTTACTTCAACTTCTTCGTTCTGCTCAATTAAGCATTGCACTTCACCCTCTTCAAGAGCATGAATATCTTCAGAAGAGCTTAAAACATCAAAATGATTAGAGGAAGCAATGTGTTTTTCTGCAACTTGAGTTTTAGGGAGACTCTTCCCATCAGCAGTGGATCCATTCATAGTATTTCCTTCTTTACCTTTCTTTCTATTGTCTTGGATGGAAGTACATGTTTTCTGAAATTGAGTCCACTGACCAACCTTCTCTTTTTCAAGATCTTCTTCTGATTTTTTCTTGCAATTTCGGGCAAAATGACCATAACCATGGCAGTAACGACACTTGAAAGGAAGCTATTCGTAATCTAGCTCCTGGATATGAGACCATTCAGCTACTGTTAAATTGATTTCCTCAAATATCCCTATCTCCAAATCTACTTCAACACATATTCTTGCACATGAACATTGATCTTTCCTTTCTTCCCTATTGATATATTTTCCTAGCTTGTTCCCAATGGTTTCCAGAGATTCTAAATTCTAGCAAAGTAAAGGCAAGTGAGGAATCCTTACCCAAACAGGAACAACTGACGAAAAATCTTGGGTAGGATCAAAATCCGGAGTCCACTTATTCAAATAGAGCACCTGAGGGCCCATGGAATATGGACCGTTTCAAAAAATAAGGTCACAATCCTCAGCTGATTAAAAAACAAAGACATAATATCCTCTGCCAACCAGGTGGTTTCAAATTCCTTTAGTTACCAAGGGCCTCCAATTTCACTGAACCCATCCATCAATACCCTTAGGAAAATGCTAAAGTCTTAAAAATTTCCCAAAGAGCCCTCGCTCAGCTAGATTTAATGCAGTTCAACAAGGCCGTTCAGTAGGCAATTCAACAGAGGGAATGTCTACTTTCTTCAAAAATCTCTGCAAATTTGGACACCCTTTCCTCTTTCTATAGGAGGCAACCAAACGTTTAAAGGCATCCAGTTCAGGTCGAAGAGGAGGGGGAGGACCCCCTCCGAAGTCCATAAGAGAAGTCTATGAGCACTAATATGCTTAAGTGTGAATCACTTTATGAAAAAAGATATGGTCTACCAACCAACAACTTTGAGTAATTTAGGGTGGAAGAAAAAATATGCCTAGTGGCCTAGGTCATGGAAAATTTGATCACACAAATATAATATTCAAATTTGTAGGATGTGAGAAATATCATATTGTAAATTGAGATCCAAGATTTTTTTCAAAGAATAAATAATGTGGAATTCATGGATGCCATATTACAACCAAATGTGCAATGTCTTTCCCACATAGTCCTAGAATTGGAATAAAAAAATTAATTCTCAAACAATAGGTTCATGACACTAAAATATAGGATATTATTCATTTTGTTGGAATATAATCCATCAGGATTATACGTTAGTGTAAATAATAGGAATCTGAAGAGACTCTCGGATGTGTAATCCCAAGAGTCATTGTAAATGTATAAATAAATGCTTTGGCTATGAAATAAATTGAATCGGGAGTTATTTTACCCAACAGTGGTATCAAAGCACCACCTGCCATAACTCCTGCCTGATGCGTTTAAGTCCTAGCAGCCTGAATGCTTGCTAGTCCATTGCCAGACCTCCATTCTGCCCTTTGTCAATTCTTTTCAGACTGCCTACAATTGTCAGTCTGCCTCCGGATGCTTTCCTGCCAGCCTGCCAGCATTTAATTGTATACGCTATTCTCTTCCATACCTGCGTTGAGCAATTAAACAGTCCAAAGATGCTATGCTTCCTCCATTTGCTGCATGGTTTTGATTGTTCATTGCAAGAACGTTTGAATTAGTTTACCTAACCCTAATTTTTGCGGGCCGCCTCTTCATTCTACATTTGCGAGTGTACAGAGACATTCTTCATCACGTTTTCTCATATGTTGCAATCTGTAACCTATCCTAGAGGGTCATGAGCCACATTTTCTCACATCTGCGTGGAAATATTGAATTAGGTTATGAGGAGATGAAACATATTGAGTGTATGTTGCAAAACTGAACGGGATGGTCATTGTTCAGTTCATTCAAGAATTTTCAAAACTGAAGAGAACCTACTGAAGACTCGCATCCGTTCACTTGGTTAAAGATTGAAGCCGTGATATGCTGCTGCTGCAAAGTGGAGACCCAAGCTTTTGTCAACTACGTGGAGGTAAAGTGCTATTGTTGTATTACTTGTGACCGTTGGGAATACAAAAACCCTAATTCCTGTGCGTGGATGTAAAGGGAAAAGTCAGCAAGTATTTTTTCATTTACATTGAGTAAAAAGGACGGTGACTAATATATATGATATATATAAGACTTCGGTGGAAGATATATGCTGCTGTGTATGATGTTGTAATCTTGAAATGTATAAACCTAGAATTACTGCATTTTTCTCTTTCGAATTTGAAGTTGTGACTAGAAGAGCACATGCTGTGTGAGGATACTGCTCCTGTGAACTGGTGAAAGATTGAAAGCCACTCATCATCTGAATATCGCTTTATGATTCCTCATCTGTTGATGCAAGTTCTTTAAATACTGGTGACTAAATCCTTGATGCGAGATTGTTGGTGTTGTCTGCATTGAAGACTTAATTGTTGGAGTTGAGAGTTAATTGTTCCATTGTTGGTGTTGTCTGCGTTGAAGCACCACTGCTGCGAGCTACCTTGTCCCGTCATTTCATCTTGGGTGCTGCTACAACTCTGTGACTAGTGTTGGAACTGTCCCAATTATGTGCTATCATGCTATCGTTGATGACTATTGTATGAAGAATCCAAATGCTTTGTGTTGAAGCTCGTTGGTTAGCTTGTCAATAAATCTCATTCGAATACTGTTGGAGCCGCGACCTCTCATCTCACTGCGAGTTAAATCCGTGACTCTCTGTGACTTGGAAGACTCCATTCAAGAGCGTGGAGGTATATGCATCTTGTATGAGTTCATGCTTTGTCATTGTTGAGGTCTCACTGCTGTGATCTCAAGAGCTCCAAACCATTGCTATGACCGAGAAGACTGCGAGAAGAGTGTGAGACTACAAGAGGTGTTGAGAACTCATTTCTCTGGGTGCTGCAAGCACAGTGACCAAAGACTGCGGTGAAGATTCACGCCTTTCTGAAACTACGTGAAGCTTGAAGACATTGTGAAGACTCAGTGCATGGAGGTAAAATATTGACGCTCTAATTATTTCTAACTAATGGACTGCACAAAACCTAATTTGTGACCTAATTCTGTGTGTTGGAGATTGAATGGGAATTCTGCAAATATTTCCCATGTGTATGAAGTATGTATGATGCGGCTTGTTGTCTGCAAATATATTTCAAAGTTTGTATGACAATAACAGAGACATTGACATTGTTGTAAAGATTGACTTAGACCTGCTTCTTTCACTATTGTTTCCGGTGCATAAACTCAGATACGTTGAATGCTAGTGCAATTGGAGTATCGTTGAGTACTGTGTAAAGATTACAATAGAGCTGCATTGATTTTTTATACTGATACATTGTTGTAAAGCTTGAGGAAGGTGGCAGAGACTTAGACCTGCACCTTTACTCTTTCTTCTTTTCTCCTATTGTTTTAGTTGCAGATTCATCACAGAAGATGCAATCTATAGCATCTGTAGAATCACTTTGCTTTGCTCAAAAAGCAAAGAACCACACCAAAGACCAATCCAAAGATCATCCCAAAGGAGAAATCGGCAAGAGAGGCAGAGGAAGAAGAAACTTCAGAGGTAGAGGAGGCAGAAACAACTCCAGCAAAAGATCAGATTTGAAGTGCAAGCGTTGTGGAAAGATTGAACACACAGCAGATCAGTGTTGGGCTTCGTGGGACTCCATCAAAGACAGACATAACCAGAAGAAAGATGACAATAAGAACCAAGATGCTAGTAAATCTTCATATTCTGCTCATTGTATTGTTGCACATTGTAATCTTGGTATTAATGAATTGACTTCACTTTCATCTTACAAATATTGTTGGCTACTTGATACTGGTGCAACATCACACATGACTTTTAGAAAAGACTGTTTTGAAGAACTCAATGAAACAATAAATGGCATAGTTTACTTTGCAGATAAGTTAAGTCTTAAACCAAAGGGAATGGGCACCATTTGGCTAAAGATGCCTGGATTCCCTGATTTCTTGTTGAAGAATGTTCTTTATCTTCTAGAGTTGCAGAGAAGCCTGCTGTCCTTGGTGGAGATTCAACAACAAGGCCATTCCATCCACATGTTTGATGGAATCATAGAAATAAGAAAGTCCTTTGACAACCAAGTCATCATGACTGGATACGAAGATGGGAAGTTGCTGAAGCTAAAGGGTTCATCTGCAAGGGTTCAAAACTATGCCTATCTCTCTCAGCATGGAGAAGGTAATTTGTCATCAAGTTTATTGTGGCATGCAAGATTTGGTCATCTAAATTATAACAGTCTTCATTTGTTGAGAAAGAATGGTGTATTTGGTTTTCCCACCATTCCCAAAGAGAAGAACAAATGTGATGCATGTATATTAGGGAAACACAGTAAGCTTCCATTCCATGAATCTAATTTCAGAGCAAGTAGGAAATTAGAATTAGTGCATTCTGATTTATGTGGCCCAATGCCAACTCCTTCTGCCAATGGGAACACGTATTTTATGACCTTTGTTGATGACTACTCAAGAATGTGCTGGATTTACTGTTTAAAGACAAAATCAGAAGCATTTCAAACATTCAAAGACTTTCATGCATTGATAGAAAAACAAGCATAATCTAAAATTGGTACACTTCGTACTGACAATGGAAAAGAATACACTTCAAATGCTTTTGAAGATTATCTTCACCAGCATGGAATTGCACATCAGACTATAGTTCCCTACAATCCTCAACAAAACGGTGTAGCAGAAAGAATGAACAGAACCATAATGAATATGGTACGCTCAATGATGTTTTTTAAGAATGTAAAACTAATGTTTTGGGGTGATGCAGTAAAATGTGCAGCCTATTTGAGAAACAGAAGTCCCTCAAATGCTCTTGATAATAAGACTCCACATGAAATGTGGTTTGGCCATCTCCCTTCAGTCAGGCATCTCAGAATTTTTGGTTCCACCTGTTATGCCTTGATTCCAAAGGAGCAAAGAAACAAGCTTGGTGCTCGAAGCAGAAAATGCATTTTCCTCGGGTAAGAAGAAAACTCTAAGGCATACCGTCTGTATGATGAGGTAAACAAGAAGTTTGTTATTTCCAGAGATGTCATTTTTCTTGAGACTAATAAAAATGACCAGTCCATTGAGAGACAGCTTGATCATTTGGAAAAATATCCTCATCCAAAGAAATATTCTGAAAATGAATATGAAATTCCAAACCTTGAAGGGGGGAGTCCTATTCTGGATCAACCTTTGGAATTTCCATATGAAGTACCAACTCCCCTGCATGAAGAAGTTCCTGCTACTTCACCTCAACAAGAGATTCAAATGGATGATGTGATTGAGAGAATTGGAAGACTCTCAATCAATGATGAAGCACTACCAGCTGATCAACTAGGAACATCACGGAAGATTCCTAAATGGGCCACAAAGACACTTGAAAGTGTCCATCCGGATGAAGTTGGAAAGACGGGAACGAGAAGTTCAAAAATACATGAAG
>LPNX011097985.1:0-23390 GCA_001517045.1 Pseudotsuga menziesii
AATCAAGGACATGCATTGGTAATATCTGTAATGTCCCCTTTTTGGAAATTTTATTAAAATGCCCAATTATCCAATTTTTTCACAATTTTGGCTCTTGACTAGTTTTAGTGTCTTGGTCTCCAAATCAGCCCAATTTCTCCCAAATATTCATAGAAGTTGTATGAATGATATAATAACTTAATTATTATGTTCATGGATGTATCATGGTCCTCCAATTATCTTTGAAATTCTATATCAAATTATGAATAAGATAGATGAATTTACTAGCAATTTTGGGACTCAAATCCCTCCCGGGTAATTGTCGGAATGGATTCCCAAATGTACATAAACTCACTCAAATTCTCAAATTGAAGTAGTTTATGTTTATAATAAATTATCATAGACTCATATTCAGAACCAATCTAACTCCCATGGCTGTTATCACTACCTTCAATCAGATATAAAAAACTAGTTTTGGACCCTTGGGGAAATGAGATGTAGTTTTCCCCAAATGCTATGAAATTCGATCCAATGGCCACAAATTATCTGTTACATACCATTAAATCCATAATATAATTTAATTACATTTCATTCATTCATAAATCATTAATGGTGCACACATATATTCGATTCCATCAAGATTGCAAGTGTTTACAAGAAGGTATTGGGGAAATTGCACTGTTTCTTCAATATTGGACAATAATACATGATATATCTTGGATTTTCTACCTGATATATTTCTGAAATTAGATAAAATATCATTTAAATCAGAATACAAAATACTGGAGCAATATAATATCCTTCAAAGATATGAATAGCTCACCAAGTGCGCCTCACTCCATAGAGCTGAAATATGGTGAGAAAACTTGAGATGAATGGAAGAACAAGATGATATTGAGATGTCCATGAAATTCCAGTATCTTGAACTTAAAAATAAGACTCCATTAAATCTCCATGAAATACCCGAGTGGCCTTTCCAAACACCAACTAGGATGGTAATCTTTCACCCTCGAAATTGGCTTAAGCAAGAAAACTAGTCATCCACAAGCTCTCACAATTCACAAATGAGAAAACGCTTCTTCTCATGGATGATCCCTGTATTTTATAAACATTATTGGTCTTCTAAGGTTCCAAATCCATCCATAAACCAAATCCAAGCTGAATTGGTGCGGCTGCTCATGCTATGCCATGTGGCCTCTCTCTTCACCTTCCCTCTTCTCCCAACTTTGCGTAGGAACCTCTTGGCCTTCTCCAACTCCCAAATTCGACCTCTAAGATGATATATTCAGTCGTTACATGTCAGTATGTTATTATTTCAGCCTTCATATCTGAGTTTTGTCATAACTTTCATAGAATCTCCATCATTGGTGTCATAGATGTCATAAATGTAAGGGGAATCTAGCCAAGTGTCCATGAAACTCCCGTTTGGCTCTTCCTCTCCCATGTAATTTACAATTCATCCCAAATTTGACCTATGAAGCATATGGAAAATTATATTAACCTCATAATCCATCCCAAAACATTAGGATTCCCATAGATTCGAAATTACAAGAGGAGGATGCCATTTAACATAGAAATTCTAGCTTGAGTGGGCCCCATAGTCACCATGTGTCTCCATTCTCCATATCCATTTCAATTTTATATTGTATTTATATAATAAGATCAATTATTAAATATTTATCCTATTCTAATGTCTAAACATCATTTATTATCCCCCTTATTCCAAATCTCAAAGCTTCCACCCCCAACCTAGGAAACTAGTGATTTTCCTCCTTGGCAATTATTTGACTTTTAGCATCTCTTTGAAAACTTTCATGAAAATGGAAAATGTGATTTGGCCATTGTGACCCAATGCAAAATTTGGGACATTACAAATCCTCCCTTCCCAATATTTCTTGTCCTCAAGCAATTTCAATCATGGTTGTTGAAGAACCTGCTTTATGTATGATTCTTTGAAGTTGCCACTAAGCTGCCCATCTTGAGTATTTGAGATTCCACAAATATTTCAGAGAGGAACCCCCATTCTTTCTGCTGCACTAATTTGATTAAAATCACCTTATTAAGTGTGTAATCCATCTCTCATACTGCATGTTTCCCTAATAATTTTGAATCAATGGGACTAAAAACTATCCCGGGGTCCCATTTCTTGCATTGCACTCCAACAATTAAGAGTTCTCTCCAACTCATACCATTAGGAAAGAGAATTCCTGGATCCCATTTTCTTGTATAAATTCTTCCAAACATCATGAGTACATAATATATATCATCAAAGTACATAACAACATAATAAAAAGATACATCAAGGAGGTGCCTCATCAAAAAATCATGAAAGTGCTTATACCTCCAAGTGAGTAGACTACCATTTTCCAAGTGCATACATGCTTCAAGTGACCAATAAAATATGCTCCAATGACATAGGTGAGTATCCCATGTCCTATAATGAACCTCCACTTAGAAATTTGAACCAAATAGTGAGCAACAGAAACATGGAGACTTCAAATGACTGAAAGAAGTCTTACCCATACATCCATGAATGAGTGACTCATAAAGATATAACAATGTATGTGTCCAGTAACAAAAATGTTATCCTATTACAAGTATATTCACCCTAGTGTGGGATGAAGTTCCTCCAACTTCAAATGGACTAGGAAAGGAGCAAGGAAAATCATGAGTCTCCAAGTGACTCAAGTGAATATCATAGGTGCACCCATGTAGATATGTATAATCATAATGTAAACAAGGATGCTACTGCAAATGTAAATAAGATGGTTCTCTAATAACGCCATCATCAAATAGAGAAATATAATGTCCATGCTCTTCATGTGGCACCATCAAAAAGAAAGCTTTCACCCATACTTCATTAGGATGAATGCTGCAAAATTTGGAAGTGTAGGATGTAGGAAAAAGAACCAACTCACCCAAATGATCAGTAACTAAAAAAAAATTGTCATAATGTGAAGGATCCATAGTGGTAGGATTATGCACCTCCCTAAAAAATACAAAACTTTCCTCACGGGTTGGTTCCAAGGTGGTGGAATTATTCACTTCTTCAAAAATTGTGTAACCATTTTCAAGAGGCAACTCAAGTTCCTCTTCCACCATTGCTAGTGATTGGATATCATCACTATAATCCTAAATCACATCAAGAACCTAGAATTTTTTGTGTTTCTCATGATCCATCATGTCATGAGAATCCTCCAAGCAATCTACCTTATGAAAATCTGTAACATCGGAGCAAAACCAAGTGTCTTGCAACTTTTCAAGAAGTTGCTCATTTTGAATTATGAGCTTATCAATAACTTCATTATTTTTCAAGTAGGATTCATGTAACCATTCACTAATCTCAATGAAATTTTTTATATAAAAAATAAAAGACATGAAATTACCTTTGATGTTGCACATTCCTCTTTGAATCTTCTCCATGTCTTCAAGGAATGATGGCTCCTCCAATGAAGTAGCTCTCCAACAATAATTTGATACCAATGCTTGAGTTTCATGGAGTATTCTAAGTGCCTCTTGGATCTTATTTTCATTCATATTTAAGGACCCTTCAATAAAATCAGGCTCTTGCAAATGAACCTCCTCATCTTCTTCTTTCTTGCTTGGACCAGCTTCATGAAGCTCAAGTGGTGATGGGGAAGTTGATCTTGTTTCTTCTTCAACTACTACAAGGCATTAATTTCCATGTTTAATGGAATTTTGGCTTGCAGAAACACTTTCAAAAGTGATCTCTATGTCACTAACATATAGGTGTGAGAACCCATCAGTAGGTACTCCTTCATAGTTCAAGCATCCATCATTAGATTCTTTGTTTCATTTCCAAGGTAGCATGTGTCTCAAAATTATCTTCAGTATTTTCAATAAAAAATTATTCATACTTACGTGATGTATATTCATATTTTTTAGAGTCACTTGGGATTTAATTTCTATCCTCTTCATGTACTACTTCTTCTACTTCACCTATTTCAAAACTAGGTGGTTCATGGGTCTCCTCCTTTTGCTCCTTCAAGCAAACTGATGCATTTTTCCCCTTGGTTTTCTTAAAATCAATATCTTTTTCTCAACTTTGGATAGCCAAAAATTCAAATCCTTTCATAATATTATTGGTCATGTCTTCAAGGATAGGTTCCATGCTTTTTATTATCTCCTCACCATCATATGAGGTTCTCTTTTCATGCCTAGTCATAGTTTCCAAAAAATTGCCTTCTTCTCCTACTTTTTTTTTCCTCTTCAAAAAAAGCACTTTTGGGTTTCAATATATAATGGTGGTACATGAATTATTGTACTCATAAATATCAGACCAAATCATGTGCCAAGATCATGCTCTGATACCACTGTAATTTCCACTTTTTGGAAATTTTATTAAAATGCCCAATTATCCAATTTTTTCACAATTGTGGCTCTTGACTAGTTTTAGTGTCTTGGTCTCCAAATGAGCCCAATTGCTCCAAAATATTTAGAGAAGGTGTATGAATGATATAATAACTTCATTATTATGTTCATGGATGTATTATTGTCCTCCAATCAGTTCTGAAAGTCTATATCAAATTCTGAATAAGATAGATGAATTTACTAGCAATTTTGGGGCTCAAATCCCTCCCGGGTAATTGTCGGAATGGCTCCCCAAATGTACATAAACTCACTAAAATTATAAAATTGAAGAAAGGTATTTGTATAATAAATTATCATAGAATAATATGCAGAACCAATCGAACTCCCATGGTTTTTATCACTTCCTTCAATCAGATATAAAAAACTAGTTTTGGACCCTTTGGGAAATGAGATGTAGCTTGCCCCAAATGCTATGAAATTCGACCCAATGGCCACAAATTCTCAGTTACAGACCATTAAACCCATAATATAATTTAATTACAGTTCATGCATTCATAAATCATCAATGGTGCACACATATATTCGATTCCATCAATATTGCAAGAGTTTACAACAAGGTATTGGGGAAATGGCACTGTTTCTTCAATATTGGACAATAATTAATGAGATATATTGTATTTTTGACCTGATATATTTCTGAAATTAAATAAAATATCATTTAAATCAGAATACAAAATTATGGAGCAAGAGAATCTCCCTCAAAGAGATGAATAGCTCACCAAGTGCGCCTCACTCCATAGAGTTGAAATATGGTGAGAAAGATTGAGATGAATGGAAGAACAAGGTGATATTGAGATGTCCATTTTTTACCTAGGTATGGACAAATTTTGGATTTCTTCAACTCTAATAGGATCAATCTTCACACCTTCAGCTGATACTATTTGTCCTAGGAGTTTCCCCTTACTGAGTGCAAATTGGGACTTCTTCGGGTTCAGTGATATCCCAAATTTCCTACATTTCAGAAATACCCTCCTCAAGTGCTGCAAATGTTCTTCGTGGCTGTGAGATTAAATAGTGAGATCATCCAGGTATATAAGCACAAATTTCTCTTTCAATCCTACAAAAGCTAGGTCCATGGCTCTCCAAAAAGTGGCCCCGACATTCATCATCCCAAATGGAATTTTGGAATACATGAAAGTGCCCCAGGGAGTGGTAAAAGAAATCTTCTCTTGGTCATCAGGGTGCACAGCAACTTGATTGTATCCAGAGAAACCATCCAGGAATGACATGACACTAGCCCCTGAGATTCTTTGTAAGAGGTGTTCCATCTTAGGTAGTGGATAGTTGTCTTTCTTGGAACATTTGTTCAGATTTTTGAAATCCACGCATAACCTAATCCCCCCATTCTTCTTCCTTACCACCACTAATTTTGCAATCCATTTGGAATACCTGAGGGAAATTACGATCTTGACTTTAAGGAGCTTATGGATTTCTTTTTCAATTACAGGTAGTAGGATAGGACTGATAGATCTCATCTTCTGTTTGAAATGGATGGTGTTCCTCTCCAAGGGAATCCTGTGTTGGATGATATTAGTGTCATATGTTTTCAAGTCACTGTATTCCTAGGTAAAGATATCAGCAAATTATTTTCTCATGCCACAAAATTTGGACCTCTAATCAGTAGTTAACTCAGTGGATAGATTTATAAGTTTTGGATGACTTTGGCTACCTATGTTTTGCTCTTGGACAGCAGGTTCATGATCCTTTTTGGCAGGTTTGAGAGGAATATCATTATGATCAAATAGCTCTTCCAAGGGTACCATACCCCAAGGTATATAATTGCTGGGTAACTAAACAATATTCTGATCAGCTACTTTATCTTTCAACTTGATCTGTTGGGATTCTTTCATGTTTAGGTTTTCTTGATCTATATGCATATCAGAGAATTCATCTACTACCTCGAGGAATTTACTAAGCTCATCATTATTCTCAAACACCTTCCAAAATTTCACATTATCTGGTACGGAAGGTCTGTACTTGACTTGAATATCATAGCTGAGCCTAGGAGGTAAAGGGGTAACAAACAAACTTGCAGAGACAACAAGGGAATCAGCCAAGTGATTCATAGCCCTAGGTATATATGACACAGGACCATCAAGAACCAAAAACCATTTAGTGTGAGAACAATTCATCCATAGCATTGTCGAAGAATCATGTGTTCCACAAGAGAACCAAGCACATCGACACAAGGTATCATTTCATAAGATAATTGGTGAATAACAAAGAAATATGTTTAGAATTTTGTAGGTCTTAGTATTAGCTGGTAGATATATTTTCAAAACCATTTACAAGGGACACATTTTAGTATCAGTGAATTTGTTATGAGTGACAAGTTCTGCATTGATTTCTAACATCCATAAAGCAAGTTCGAGCTCTGAAACATTTGGTTAAAAAAAATTTAATGATCCCCGTGTGCTTATAATTAAGGGGGAGTGTTGGAAATATTAATTACGAGCAAATTTGCATCACATCTCAGGTGACTCAGTCAAATTCCGTAGAAGTACATTTTTTGTCAGTTAGTTAGTATGGTTATGGAGTTGATGGAATTCACATCTCACAATATTTAAGAAGCACAATAGTATTTATGAAGTCAATTTTTTACGTAGAAATTAATTATACTCTTTAATGATAGTTGTTATCTTCCAAGAGAAGCAAAATTCTAGTATTTGTATAAATAATTGAAGAAGAATGAAAAACAAAGTCTCTCAGATAAAAATAGAGTAACAGAGAAGGGGGAGTGCACAAAGTTGAGGGGCCTTTTAGATGCAACAGTAGAGTGAAGTCAATCATTCAATATCCATAAAATATAAATCATCCCAACCAATCCTGACCTTTCCAAGCCTAGTCCCAATCCTACCAACATGTTTTCCAATTAGGATAATTAAACATAACGTGCACGCGTTATAGTGAACCAAAACGCGCTCGTGTTATGTAAAACTTGTTTTATGGTTAAAATGGGTCAATCCCATCATTTTCTCCACAATCATGTGCTGGAACAAGTTCGAACGGAGCAAAACAGGTAAGGCTGAACGCGTTTTGGGTGAGAAAAGGTCAACAAACTCCACCTTGGTATCAATCTCTTCCTTATTAGGTATTTTCTCGAAATCCTCTCATGCTAATTTCCCTATATTGAATAATTTATATGCCCTAATATGAAATGAAACAAAAAAAATTAAAATTTGTATGCCCATTAAGGAATTTACATGCCCAATGGAAACCAAAACCCTAATTTAATAATAAAAACAAACTTGCAAGGTTGCATAAGAAATTTACATGTCCAATGGAAACCAAAACTCCAATTTACTCATAAACAACAAATCTATTTCACTATTTGCATATGCATATTTGCAATCATCCTTGTGAATCCATACCAAAATTCACAAATATGCAAAGTTTGTCTATTGCAAGTTTTCATCAAAAAATTACATGCCCAATGTAAACCAAAACCCCAATTTACTCATAAAAAACAACTCAATTTCACTATTTGCATATCTATATTCACAAGAATCCTTGTGAATCCAAACCAAAATTCACAAATATGCATTTAGTTTGTCAATTATATTGCAAGGTTGCATACAACCAAAACAGAAATCAAGTAGAATTCATATCTTCCCTAAAATACATAAACGAACAAGGCAAATCGCTTGCTTGTATCCAAAATATTGAAGTTGGTCGTACAAGAACCTCAATAAACACCTTATTGTTGAGATGAAACTTCCTAATCCAAGTGTTAAAATAAGGTATAGAAGCTTCCCATGCTTAACAAATATTTCCCCTTCACTGAAGGGTATATTTTGGTTAAGGTCAAGACAACAGAGTTCAACAATAGGTTGTATGAACATCAAGATACATAGGGAGGTTGATGTGTTTGATTACATGCCAATCACATACTATGATACATGATAGAATCCATTGGAAACATTGCAACTATAAAAGCCACTATACACAATTATGCATAGCCTCTCATGGGTATATAGAAAGAGTGCATACAACTAAAATAACATTAAGTGGAATCCATACATGCCCCAAATTACATATGAAAAAATATGATAAATGGAATTTGGAGTCCAAAACAATTCATGCTACAACAAATAATTACATATCTATCAAAATTCTTTCCTGTATTGGGATTTTATTCATCAATAGCACCTTTTGCCGCCTCTTCTAGGCTCTGGCTTTTACCTCTACCCGCAATCTGGGAGTGCATTAGTCAACATCTAAAAATTTTGATGAAACTTCATAATCTAATCCTTAAAATAATCTAGAGGAGCTTCCCAATCAACATATGCACACGGAACATTTTATGTACATGCATCTGGAATTTGGAATTAATACAAATTTACGACATTAATTTAAGATGAAAACATGTTAAATGTTTATTCTTTACTGTAATTAATTGACGAACACATGAAACCAATCTAAGATTATGGAAAAGAATATTTCTATGTGTAATGTTATCAATTGTTTTATGGATTCTACGATTGCATGGAGATATCAAATATAAATTTGAGAACAGTGCACAATTACAATACTGTGTAATGACAACACTATACATTTAAATTGTTTTTTACCACGATCCAATTGCATATACAATGTTAAATTGTATTAAAAATACGCAACATACCTAAAACACATAAGCAACTGACCCAACTAGGTGGAATACAAAATCACCTTACCCACATAACTGTTAGTTTTTGTACCTAGGCAGATGTTCCCTAGGTGACTTTAATTTTTGCCTAAAGTCACTTTAAGAGGGAAAAAGGTGACCCTCACATTAAATGTCACTTAATGAGACTTTATATCAAGAAAGTCACTTTTTGATAAATTTAAGTGGGTGAGTGATTTTATTTATGAGAAATAAATAAAAGGGATTTTCACTCACATTCAATCTCATCCATTGGATTGATTCTTTCTCCACCATTGGATTAAGAAACTCACTTAGGTCAAACAAAAAGGCTGAGGGAGGCAAAAGGACATTCACTTGTTCATTTTTTCAGAGAAGAGAGAGAGCTGGGGCTGGAGGTCGAGTTTGCTTGAGGAGGGCACGATTTTCTGAGTTTGCCGAAGAGATTTTGGTGAGCACAAGATCGAGACTGCATTTACTGTTTTATGCACTGAACCTGAGAGAAATTTTGGACTGCATTTAATGCACAAGACAGCAGCATTAAATGCTGTATGGTCTGCATAGATTTCAAGGGTACGGCCTGGAATACGGCCTTCATTAATTACAGCACATAAATCGAGGGATTGAACAGCTTGTATTTGGCACTGTTTTCGAGGGAGTACGGCCTATATTTATTACAGTACGGCCTGCATTTATTGCTGGAACGCAAATCGAGATAGTACGGTGCATTTAATTCAGCTGGTACGATTTTCTGAGTTGTACGGTCTGCATTTAATTCAGGAAGAAAAATGGGTGTACGGCTGGTTTGCTGAGCACATTTCCAGACTTTGAAAAAAAGTTTGCTGGTGGAGATAAGTTGTATCTTTCACCATTTTTTCTGTCCTTTACATTGCTGAAGAAATAATAAAAATCTCTCCTCTCTCTGACTGGTTTTCCCCGTGGGGGTTTTTCCAGGGCTGATTAGCCAAAAATATCTGAGTTAAATTTATGGTGTGCATGCATTTGTTTTCAGCCTGTTAGTAATTTGATTTTACTGTGTGTTTAAAATTGTTCGGCGAAATTTTAAGTAGCTTCAAGCCTATGCAAAACCGGCTGAAGTGAAAAACACAAATTGTTCATTTAAACCAGCAAGCAGTAAATCTCAGTTTTTCAACATGGTATCAGAGCAAAGGGGGCAGAAACAGTGATTTTTGCAGACACACAGAAATTTGCAGCATTCAGAAATTTTTGTTATTTTACTTCTGTCAGTGAATAGCACTTTGCTGAGTTGTTGTTGAGATGGCTACGGGACTTAGATTGGAGGATAGGCTGGATGGGACAGGGAATTTTGTGCCGTGGAAGGCTAGGATTTTGCTGTTACTTGAAGAGAATGAGTTGTGGCCAGACATAGTGAGGAACACTACTACAAACCCCATAACATTTCAGAGGGAGTCTATGAGTCCCATGACTCTGCGGGATGTGTTGTATGTTCCGGGGCTGAAAAAGAACCTTGTATTAGTTTCCACTATAGAGGACAGAGGGCTTGGGGTGTGCTTTTCGGATGGGAGAGTATAGGTATATCCCAAGGCTGCAGGTATGTCCAGTGCCATGGACATCGGGGTCAGGTCTGGAAAGATGTACAAGCTATTATTTCAGCCACAGTGTGCTTTGGCACATAGCAGCAGCAGCGAGCTTTGTGAGCTCTGGCATCGGAGGATGGCCCACTTACATTACCCAGCTCTGAGATTGTTGAGGTGTATGGTTACAGGTTTACCCGAGTTCAGCACAGAGCAGAGTGATGTGTGCAGGGGGTGTGCTTTGGGAAAGTACACCAAGACTGCTTTTCCAAGCAGTGACACTAGAGCTGCCGGGGTGCTTGATTTGATCCATTCTGATATTTGCGGTCCCATGTCATCGCGTTCTTTGACAGGCTTCGAGTATTACATCAGCTTCATAGATGAATACTCCAGGAAGACCTGGATCTACTTCTTGAGGAGCAAGAAGTCTGAGCTTGTATTGAGAGTCTTCCAAGGGTTCAAAGCCCTTGTGGAGAAGCATACAGGTAGACAGATCCGGATATTGAGGTCGGACAATGGGGGTGAGTATACCTCCAAGGAGTTCGGCGCATTCTGTACACAGGAGGGGATTCAGAGACAGCTGACTGTTACTTATACTCCTGAGCAGAATGGAGTAGCTGAAAGGAAGAACAGGTCTATTGTGGCAGCAGCCAGGGCGATGCTCCATGATCAGGGACTACCTTTCTTTCTTTGGGCTGAGGCATGTAGTACTGCAGTATATCTGCAGAACAGGAGTCCTCACAGGGCAGTGGGGAGAAAGACTCCTGAGGAGATGTATTCGAGCAAGAAGCCTGAGGTGAGCCATTTCCGCATATTTGGCTCTTTCACTTACTCTCACGTCCCTTCTGAAAAGAGGACGAAGTTTGATCCCACTGCAGAGAGAGGCATCTTTGTGGGATATGATGAGACTTCGAAGGCTTATAGGATTTACTTACCTTGTTCGTGGAAAGTTGTTGTCCGCTGGGAAGTAAAGTTTGATGAGGAGAGAGCCTTCCAGAAGTCCAGAGAGTTAGAGTAGGGGGAGGCACCAGCCTCCACACCTCAGTTAGTGCAGGCTTCTTCGATACATCTTACAGGTCCACAGGTTTCTGGAGGGTCTAGATCACAGGGTGCAGGTACAGTATCTTCAGGTTCCGTGATTCAGACAGTTGGTACTTCAGGGACAGTGTCTGGGACAGGTTCAGGTTCAGGTACAGGTATAGGTTTGAGTCCTCAGGTGACAGCATCGGCAGGCACAGGATCTTCAGTTACTGGTCCTCTGGGTTTAGGACATTCTGGTACCGGGACTTTTTCAGATGAGGAGGAGCAGCCTTCAAGGAAGAGGAAGCCTAAGTGGCTTCAGGAGACCTTGAAGGATGCTGAGGCAGTTGGTAGACCCCGGGAGAGGATCAGGGCAGTAGTGGAGCCTGAGAGGCTTGGTGTGGTCCGGGATGATATGGCTCTTATTGCATGCCTTTGTGACTCTGAGCCATCTACTTTTGAGGAGGCTTCCCAGCATCTGGTTTGGAGAGATGCCATGATGGAAGAGTACCATTCCATCATGAAGAATGATGCATGGGAGATAGTACCGAGACCGGAGGGGAAGTCAGTTGTGACTTCCATATGGATTTACAAGGTAAAGCATGCTGCGGATGGCAGCGTAGAGAAGTACAAGGCTAGATTTGTGGCTCGAGGATTCTCACAGGTTGAGGGAGTCGACTATGATGAGACTTTTGCTCCAGTTGCACGATATTCTTCTATTAGGGTAGTGATTTCTATAGCAGCAGAGATGGGTTGGAGGATCCACCAGATGGATGTGAAGACCGCATTTCTCAATGGTCTTCTGCAGGAGGAAGTATATCTAGAGTAGCCACAGGGATTCGAGATACATGGGAGGGATTCTCATGTGTGCAGGTTGAAGAAAGCTTTGTACGGGCTAAAGCAAGCTCCTAGAGCTTGGTACTCCAGGATAGATGAGTATCTGACATCGATGGGATTTCAGAAGAGTGAGGCTGATCCCAACCTTTACTTCATTGTGGTTGGGGGGGATTCGCTCATTCTTTTGTTGTATGTTGATGATCTGTTCATCACAGGTGCTGAGCGTCTCATTGCACATTGCAAGAGAGACTTAGCTTCGGAGTATGAGATGACCGATATTGGGCTGATGCACTATTATTTGGGTATGGAGGTTTGGCAGGAGCCTGGGCATATTTTCCTTCGACAGGGAAAGTATGCAGCTGATATTCTGAGGAGATTCTGGATGGAGGACTGCAGGCCTATGTCTACACCTATGATCACCAACTAGAAGCAACTCCATGCTTTCGAGGGCCAGTTGGTGGATCCCACACTATATCGTCAGCTTATTGGGTCTTTGATGTATCTGGTCAACACCCGGCCAGATTTGTGCTTTGCAGTAAACACTCTTAGCCAGTTCATGGTTGAGCCTAGGAGTGTGCACTGGACAGCTGCAAAGCAAATTTTGAGATATCTTGCAGGGACAGTGGACTATGGTCTGGACTACAGGGGTTCGGATGGAGTCGGATTGGTTGGTTTTACAGATTCAGACTGGGCAGGTTGCGTGCGGGATCGGAAGAGCACTTCCGGTTGTTTTTTCAGTTTGGGCTCGGCAGCAGTGTCATGGTTCAGCCGGAAACAGAGGTCCATTGCATTGATTTCAGCTGAGGCTGAGTATATGGCAGCCAGTCAGGCTACTTGTGAAGCACTGTGGCTTCGCAAGCTTTTGGTAGATTTGTTTGATCAGGAGCTTAGACCTACTGTGATCTACTGCGACAATCAGAGTTGCATTCAGCTCTCTGAGAATCCAGTGTTCCATGACAGGTCAAAGCACATAGATATCAGATACCATTTCATCCGAGACTACGTTCAGAGAGGGGCAGTTGAGCTTCGGCATATTTCTACTGATGAGCAGGTAGCTGACATCTTGACGAATTCTTTGGGGAGAGGCAAGTTCGTCTTCTTCAAAGATAAGTTGGGAGTGGTACGGAACACCTTCCTCGGTAAGAGGGAGTGTTAGTTTTTGTACCTAGGCAGATGTTCCCTAGGTGACTTTAATTTTTGCCTAAAGTCACTTTAAGAGAGAAAAAGGTGACCCTCACATTAAATGTCACTTAATGAGACTTTATATCAATAAAGTCAGTTTTTTGATAAATTTAAGTGGGTGAGTGATTTTATTTATGAGAAATAAATAAAAGGGATTTTCACTCACATTCAATCTCATCCATTGGATTGATTCTTTCTCCACCATTGGATTAAGAAACTCACTTAGGTCAAACAAAAAGGCTGAGGGAGGCAAAAGGACATTCACTTGTTCATTTTTTTAGAGAAGAGAGAGAGCTGGGGCTGGAGGTCGAGTTTGCTTGAGGAGGGCACGATTTTCTGAGTTTGCCGAAGAGATCTTGGTGAGCACAAGATCGAGACTGCATTTACTGTTTTATGCACTGAACCTGAGAGAAAGTTTGGACTGCATTTAATGCACAGGACAGTAGCATTAAATGCTGTACGGTCTGCACAGATTTCAAGGGTACGGCGTGGAGTACGACCTTCATTAATTACAGCACAGAAATCAAGGGATTGAACAGCTTGTATTTGGCACTGTTTTTGAGGGAGTACGGCCTGTATTTATTACAGTACGGCCTGCATTTATTGTTGTCACACAAATCGAGACAGTACAGTGCATTTAATTCAGCTGGTACGATTTTCTGAGTTGTATGGTCTGCATTTAATTCAGGAAGAAAAATGGGTGTACGGCTGGTTTGCTGAGCACATTTCCAGACTTTGAGAAAAAGTTTGATGGTGGAGATAAGTTGTATCTTTCAACATTTTTTCTGTCCTTTACATTGCTGAAGAAATAATAAAAATCTCTCCTCTCTGACTGGTTTTCCCCGTGGGGGTTTTTCCAGGGCTGATTAGCCAAAAATCTCTGAGTTAAATTTATGGTGTGCATGCATTTGTTTTCAGCCTGTTAGTAATTTGATTTTACTGTGTGTTTAAAATTGTTCGGCAAAATTTTAAGTAGCTTCAAGCCTATGCAAAACCGGCTGAAGTGAAAAACACAAATTGTTCATTTAAACCAGCAAGCAGTAAATCTCAGTTTTTCAACAATAACAACCTAACAAACATTTAAAGGATGCACGAAGTTGACACACCTAAGTGATGCACCTGTCTGGTATACATAAATGAAAATGGTGGTTGGCGTGATGTCTTTCATCTAACGAATATATGGGATACACATCAAACCTAAAATTATCTAAATATAAGTTTGATTGAAAATAATGGCTATGATTCTTTATTATTGTATCTATTGCACATTATTTTATCCTTTTGTTAATGTACATGGAATTTGATGAATCACCTCGAGGACAAATTTGGAATAGATGAAAATTATGTGTGATTTTATTATAGTTTAAATTGATTGGAGAAGTACTATTCTGAATCTTGTTTTATAAATTTATGTTTATGTATTGAATTATATTAATGTACCTAAACTTTTTCAATATACCCCAAAAATAATTACAAATGACTTGAATTCTTTAAAGGACCATTCTCGAGTTGCTAATTAGTTGTGCAGTATTAGTCATTGTTATTGTTCTACCTGTTTCTAAAATGAAAGTATCGAACTTGATTCCACAAGTTTGTATTTGATTGACTTGGACTTGATTTCACAGAGTTCTTATATCCAGGTATTGTATGAAAAACGACTATGAGAAACACCTTGGTGCTCTAGCTTGACCCTTTGCATGACCAATACCTTTGTGTGATGGATGTGACTAATCATGAATGTGATAAAACTCTTGTGCACTTTATTGGCCCTATTATTTCCATAGCATTAATTTATAAATTTTTCTAAATTATATTTATTGTACACTCTAATGTAAAAATTCTCCAAATAGTACGATAAAAAAGTTCGATTATAAGAAAAATACGAAGAACAAAATGTACTAATAAGGTATACTTATTTTGCGTGCATCCAATGTGCAACTCTTAGTCAAACATAGATATCTGATCCAAGATCATCATTCTTTCAGGGACACCTATTGAATCCCTACCCGAGGCATAGAATTCCAACCGTGCATCAAAATTGGGTTATGGTGGGTCTTTAAAGCGTGTTTAGGGAGGTTCCATGTGAGAACTCTAGTCACAGGTTCGCAATCGAGGAATTTTCAAAGTTGACCCCTATGTGCAAAAATTTCAGATTCCCTTACTAAGCAAAACCCTAGTTTCTGAAATTGACCTAAAACAACATCCCTTGTCCATGGATCCAAAGGAGAGGGACACCCCTAGCACTATCATGATGTCCTGAATCCAATGGAGTTGATGGTTTTTTTATATGAGCAACGACCGTCATTCTATGGCATGTTGAATCCCACCTCCTACAGGATATCAGGGACACCTGTTGAATCCCTACTTGGGGAATAGAATTCGAATCGTGCATCATAACTGGGTTCTGGTGGGTCATGAAAGCATATTTAGGGAGGTTTCATGTGGGGACACTAGCCACACATTCACAGTCAATGAATTTTCAAAGTTGACCCCTGTGTGCAAATATTTCACATTCACGTATTTAGTAGAACCCTATTTTCCAACATTTACCTAAAACAACATCCATTGTGCATGGAGCCAGAGGAGAGGGATAACGGTATTCATTTCTAGCAACAGTATTCATTCTATGGATCGTTGAATCCCACCTCCTACAGGCTTTCAGGGACACCTGTTGAATCACTACATGGGGTATAGAATTCCAACCGTGCATCAAAATTGGGTTTTGGTGATTCATGCAAGAGTTTTTAGGTAGGTTCCATGTGGGTACGCTAGCCACACATTCATAGTCAACAAATTTGAGAATTTGACACCTATGTGCAAAAATTTCACATTCCCTTACTAAGCAAAACCCTAGTTTCCAAAATTAAACTAAAACATCATCCCTTGCCCATGGAGCTAGAGGAGAGGGAAACCCATAGCACTATCCTAATGTCTTGAATCCAACGGATTTGATGGGTTTTCAATCCGAGAAATGATTGTCATTATATGGCACGTTGAAGCCACCTCCTTTAGACTTTCACGGACACATGTTGAATCCCTACCGAGGGCATAGAATTCCGAACGTGCATCAAAACTAGGTTCAAGTGGGTCATGAAAGTGTGTTTAGGGAGGTTCCATGTGGGAAAGTTAGCTACACATTCACAAGTTTTAAAAGTTTTCCCCTATGTGCAACAATGTCACATTTCCTTACTGAGAAAAACCCTAGTTTCCAAAATTGACCTAAAATAGAATCCCTTGTCCATGGAAATAGAAGAGAGGGAAACCCATAGCACTATCTCAATGTCCTAAATCCAATGGAGATGATGGTTTTTCAATCTGAACAACGGTCGTCATTCAATGGCACATTGAATCCCACCTCCTACAAACTTTCAAGGACTCATGTGGCATAGAATTCCAACCATGCATCAAAACTGGGGTTTGGTCGGTCATGCAAGTGTGTTTAGGGAGTTTCTATGTGGTGACACTAGCTAGACATTCATCATCAAGGAATTTGCAAAGCTTACCCCAGTGTGCAAAAATTTAACATTCCCTTAGTCAGCAAAACCCTAGTTTCCAAAATTTACCTAAAACAACATCCCTTGTCCATGGATCTAGAGGAGAGGGATACCCCTAGAACTACCTCGATGTCTTGAATCCAATGAAATCGACGGTTTTTCTATCCGAGCAATGATCTGCATTCTATGGCATGTTGAATCCCACCTCCTATAGACTTTAACACACATCTATTGAATCCCTACCCAAGGCATAGAATTCCAACTGTGCATCAAAACTGGGTTCTATTGGGTCATGCAAGTGTGTTTATGGATGTTCCATGTGGGGATTCTAGCAACACATTCACGGCTGAGGAAGTTGCAAAGTTAACCCCTATGTGCAAAAATTTTGCATTCCCTTACTAAGAAAAACCCTAGTTTCCAAAATTGTCCTAAAACAACATCCCTTGTCGATGTGTCTCATGACTATCACCTAATTAAATTTTAATGAATAGTATTGAACTATAGCATAAACTACAACCAACACACATAATAATATACCAACAATCATACACGAAATAAGATGCCATTGATTTTAAAAGTTCCAAACTGTAAATGTAGTTAACCATTTCATTAATATACTTGGGTCCTAGAGTACTTGTTTGCAATCTAGACAAATTATTCTACAAGGTGAAATGTATTGTATAGCCAAAAATTAAATCCTAGGATTTATACATACTTTGTTGCATTGTCATGACTCACCATTTAGCTCAAAATGAAACAAGTTTAATTAACTAGGAAGGTCAAATGAAAACTAAAATTTAAGTTCAAGATTCATGACTTAGCAAAAAATAATGTATCTGTTAGAAACTCAAAAAAAACTATGAAAAACTTGTAATGTCCCCTTTCAAATAATTGCATAGCAGGAAAATTCCATCAATCCTACTAGTTCCCTAGGTTGGGTGGAAACATTGGGAAGTTAATAAGAGAGATAATAAATGGTGTTTAGACATTAGAAGGAATAAATATTTATTTAATGGATTTAATTAAATGAATGCAAGTGAAAAATGAAATGGCTATGGAGAATGGACACACATGGAGACTATGGGGCCCACTCAAGCAAGAATTCCTATGTTAAATGGCATCCTCCTCTTGCAATCTTGAATCTATGGGAAGCCTAATTTTTTTGGATGGATTATAAGGTTAATATACTTGTCCAGATACTTCATAGGTCGAATTTTGGATGAATTGTAACTTACATGGGGAGAGGAAGATCCAAATGGGAGTTTCATGGACACTTGGCTAGATTCCCCTTACATTTATGACATCTATGACACCAATGATGGAGATTCTATGACATTTATGACACAATTCAGATATGAATGCTGACATATGACATATCTGACATGTATTTTCTGAATAGAGCATCTTATATGGCGCTCATGGGAGTTGGATAATTCCAAGAGGCTCCTACTCTAATTTGGGAGAAGAGGGAAGGTGAAGAGAGAGGCCACATGGCATAGCAGGAGCAGCCACACCAATTCGACTTGGATTTTTTTTATAGATGTATTTGGAACCTTATAAAACCAATAATTTTTATAAAATCAAGGGATCAGCCATGAGAATTCCCTTTTGATCATTTGTGAAAATTGTTATTGTGAAGAGAGAGAGCTAGTGGATGACTAGTTCATGCCTTAGCCAATTTCGAGGGTGAAATATTCCCATCCTAGTTGGTGTTTGGAGAGGACACTTGGGTATTTAAAGGAGATTAAATGGATTCATAACTTACAGGTTCAAGCTACAGCATCTCATTGACATATCAAGTTCAACTTGTCCTTCCTTTCATCTCAAGTTTTCTCACCATATTTCAGCTTTATGGAGTGAGGAACACTTGGTGAGCTATTCATCTCTTTGAGGGAGATTATCTTGCTCCAGTATTTTGTATTCTGATTTAAATTATCTGATATTTAATTTTATAAATATCTCATGTCTAAAGGCCAATAAATCTCATGTATTATTGCTCAATAATGAAGAAACAATGCCATTTCCCCACTACCTTGTTGTAAACTCTTGTAATCTTGATGGATTCGAATGAATGTATAAAATATTGATGATTTATGAATGAATGGACTGTAATTAAATTATTTTATGGGTTTCATGTTCAGTAACTGAGAATTTGTGGCCATTGGGTCAAATTTCATAGCAATTGGGGCAAACTACACCTCATCTCCCCAAGGGTCCAAAACTAGTTTTTTATATCTAATTGAAAGAAGTGATAACAGACATGGGAGGTAAATTGGTTATGCATATGAGTTTTTGATAATGTATTATACACATCACATACTTCAATTTAATAATTCAAGTGGTTTTTTGCACATTTGGGAAGCCATTTCTATCAATTACCCCGGGGACGAATTGAGCCCAAAATTGCCAGTAAAATCATCTATCTTGTTCATAATTTAGTACAGACTTGCAGAAGTTATCGGAGGGACATAATACATACTTAAAAATATTAATTAAGTTATTATATCATTCTTACACATTATCTGAATATTTGGGAGAAATTGGGCTGATTTGGAGACCAATACACTAAAACTAGTCAAGAGCCAAAATTGTGAAAAAATTGGAAAATTGGGCATTTTGGTAAAAAATTTAAAAAGGGGACATTACAAGTGGTATCAGGGAATTTTATTGGCACATTATGGTGTTAAAAATGAGTCAAATCAATAAACCACCACCCTTAGAATCTAAATTGGAAGGTGCTTGGCTTGTAGAAGAAGAACTAGAAGAAAAAAAGGTACCTTTGACTAAACCTATAGCTCACGAGGGAGAAGACTACACTAAGGAGAAAATGGAGTATCTCAAACTTCTAAAACCCATGTTTTAAGAAACATCCAAGGATATTACCCAACATATGGTATACATGACCCAACAGATAGAAAAAGGATTTGAATTGATGGCTAGTCAAATGGGAAGCAAAGGGATAATAGGAGATAGTGGTAGTTCACAATCAGCAGAAAAGAAGACAATGGGTGAGTACATTTTCTCATGAACATGACCTCATAATATACCCCATGAATTTTAGATCATACCAAGGCCTACTTCACCTAAATTTCTTATTCCCAAAGAAGTGACTAACATTCAATTTGAAACTGATACAATAACAAAAGAATGGGCTAAATTGGATGAAGAGTGTAGGAGAAGTATAACATTTGAGCAGTACTTCACCATGGAAAATAAACTCAAAAAGGAGGAAAATAAGTCTCTACACAAAAAAAAAAAAATTAATTGTACCATAGTTAAAGTGCCACTTCCTACTTTTGATGGTTCATCTCAATCTTCTGCTAACACTTGGGTGCAAAAATTGGATGTGTATTTTCAGCTAAATCCTATGGTGGAATAAGATGCTTTAAAAATGGTTATTTTGCACTTGGATGGAGATTCCAATTAATGGTGGTTCCATGTCCTAAAAACCTTGGGTCATGATCAGGCTAAAACATATGGGTAATTTTTTGACAATGTATTATAAAGGTTTGAGCAAAAAGATCCAGAATTGTCTTTCAAAGAACTAGCACAATTGAAGCAGGTAGGGACTCCTATTGAGTATATGTTGGAATTCCAAATATTATCAGTTAAGGTGGATAATGTATCTATGGTAAGGTTAGTATTTCTGTTCACTAAAGTTTTGGCAGAGCCCTTAAAAGGTTTGGACAAATCCCACAATCCCACTAACTTAAATGATGCAATGAGCTTGACTAGAGATATTCAGAATGTGCTTCCTAGAACAAGATTCCCTCCCAGGCCTAAATTCAAATTTGAAATAAATCCTTGGAAAAAGGATGCACCTGATAATGAGTTTTGGAAAAGATATACATATAAAAAGAATAATAAAGAAGGAAAAAATTGTGCTTCGCATGCTTCCAACCATGGACACCAGGGCATACATGTGGTAAAGGAAAAGATCAATACATAGAAGTATTTTTTGATAATGATGAGAATGAAGGGGGTATGAATGAAGAATGGAAAATTTCATATCAAGAGGAGGAATATGAGACAACAGCTTAAGAATAAAAACAATAAGAAAATCATCCTTCATCGAACAAAGCAAGAATGGCAATACTTTCAGCAGTGCGTCGCTATCACACTATTCAATGCAAGGGTGTGGTATTGGGACAAATAGATTCAGTTTTGGTATATGGAGGAGCTACACATAATTTCATTGATTAAGATATGGTGGAGAAAATAAATATACCCAAGTGAACCATTCGATGGCTTCACAGTTGTCATTCCAAGTCACAACACAATGCAATGCAACACATGGGTTCCAAAGCTGCAAGTCACCATAGGTAACTATACTTTTGTTGATAGTTTTTATGTGGTTGATGTTTCTGATAATAATGTAGTATTTGGAGTACAATGGTTGTATTCAATAGGAGAGAATTCAGTAAATTATCAAATTCCTGAAATGAAATTTCAAGATTCAACAGGTGTACTAAGGGTTGTGAGAGGGAAGCACACTTACCCAAAACAGGTAATAAATTGCAATGGTATGAGATCTACATTGAGGCATGGTGATAGAGAATGGGCTGATGAATTTTATATCACCTCTCCCAAGACAAAAATCAGAGTTGTTAAACACCCAAAGGAGATAGAGACACTTTTGTACAAATATGAAAAAAAATTCAAAGATCTTCCACATGGTAGACAACCTGATAGGGGGGTTGAGCATAACACTATTTTGGAGGAGGGTAATTCACCCATTTAGATACCACCTTATAGAAATCCCAAGAAGTTCATATATGTTATTGAGAAGGCCATTCAATAAATCTTATAGTTGGGACTCATTAGACGAAGCTCTAGCCCTTATGCTTCTTTAGTAGTGTTGGTAAAGAAAAAAGATGAAACTTTGAGGATTTGTATAGAATTTAGAGCTTTGAACAACAAGACCATCAAGAATAGATATCATATTCCTAGGATTGATGAGCTCATGGATGAGCTATTTGTAGCTAATTAATTTTCCAAAATTAACCTTAGATCCGGTTATCACCAAATGCAGATGAAGGAGGAAGACGTGCAAAAGACTTCTTTTCGATGTCATTATGGTCACTTTGAGTTTCTTGTTATGCCATTTTGGTTGACTAATGTTCCAGATACATTTCAAGCATGTATGAATAGAATATTTTGCAAGCAGCTTAGAAGGTTTTTTTTAGTCTTCTCTGATGATATTCTCATTTATAGTAAAACTTGGGAAGAGCACTTGCAACACCTAGAGAGTGTGTTGAAAACTTTGCAAGAACAATCTATGTATGCTAAGATGTCTAAATGTGAATTTGGGATGAAAGAAATATTATATCTTGGGCACATTATTGGGAAAGATGGAGTGAAAGTGCAGATGGAAAATATCAGGGCTATCTTAGAATGGCCATCACCAAAAAACATCACAGAATTAAGAGGCTTCATTGGAATATGTACATACTACAGGAAATTTGTGAGAGGGTTCTCCAAGTTGACTTCTCGACTCACCGATTTGACTAAGAAGGATTGCATGTATTTGGTAGTGGATAGATTGACTAATTTTTCTCATTTCTTTGGTGTGTACATCCTCTTTTAGTGTTGCACAAGTGGCTGAAATTTTTTTCAAAGAAATCTTCAAATTGCATGGGCTCCCCAAGAGCATTGTGAGTGATAGAGATGGTAGATTCATAAGTGCTTTTTGGAAAGAAATTTTCAGATTGGCGGGCACTCATTTGACTCCAAGTACAATATACCATCTCCAAACTGATGGAAAAATAGATAGGGTGAATAAATGGTTGGAAGGGTACCTCCAAAACTATGTGGGAGAACAACAAAAAGCTTGGACAAAATGGCTACACTTGGGTGAGTTTTGCTACAACACCACCTTTCACATCTCAATAGGGATGTCTCCTTTTAGAGAATTATATGGTTATGATGCACTTACATTTTTTGATATGATATTTGGTGATAGTATAGCTCCAAAAGCTAAACATTGGGGGGAAGAAAACCAAGAAATGTTAAAGCTTTTAAAATACAATTTGTAGGTTGCCCAAAATCAGCAAAAACAATATGCAGATAAACATAGAGAGGAAAGGACCTTTCAGGTTGATGATTTAGTGTATTTGAGTTTGTATCCATACAAACAAGCATCTCTCAAAAGGAATGGAGTATAAAATCTAAATCCAAGATGCTATGGGCCCTACAAGGTAATCTAGAAGATTGGAGAAGTAGCATATGAGTTGGAACTTCCGGAAGGGAGTAAAATTCATAATTTATTTCATGTTTCTTGTCTCAAGAAAGATATTTTTCAGAAAA
>LPNX011097985.1:23567-171678 GCA_001517045.1 Pseudotsuga menziesii
AAATTACTTGAGGACAAGAAATATTGGGTGGGGAGTACTGTAATGTCCCCATTCAAATAATTGCAAAGCGGGAAAATTATGTCAATCCTACTAGTTCCCTAGGTTGAGTGGAAACATTAGGAAGTTAATAAGGGAGATAATAAATGGTGTTTAGACATTAGAAGGAATAATAATATGGATTATAATGTTAATATACTTTTCCATATACTTCATAGGTCAAATTTGGGATGAATTGTAACTTACATGGAGAGAGGAAGAGCCAAATGGGAGTTTCATGGACACTTGGCTAGATTCCCCTTACATTTATGACATCTATGACACCAATGATGGAGATTCTATGATAGTTATGACACAAGTTAGATATGAAGGCTGACATATAACATATCTGACATGTCAGCTCTAAATAGAACATCTTATATGGCTCTCATGGGAGTTGGAGAAGACCAAGAGGATCCTCCTTGAATTTGGGAGAAGAGGGAAGGTTAAGAGAGAGGCCACATGGCATAGCATGAGCAGCCACACCAATTCGACTTGAATTTCTCTTATGGATGGATTTGTAACCTTATAAGATCAATAATTTTTATTAAATTCAAGGATCAGCCATGATAATTCCCTTTTGATCATTTGTGAAAATTTTTATTGTGAAGAGAGAGAGCTAGTGGATGACTAGTTCATGCCTTAGCCAATTTCGAAGGTGAAAGATTCCCATCCTAGTTGGTGTTTGGAGAGGCCGATAAAGTATTTCAAGGAGAATAAATGGATTAATAAGTTACAGGTTCAAGATACAGAAGCTCATGGACATATAAAGTTTATCTTATTCTTCCTTTCATCTCAAGCTTTCTCACCATATTTCATCCCTATGGAGTGAGGCACACTTGGTGAGCTATTCATCTCTTTGAGGGAAATTATCTTTCTCAAGTGTTTTGTATTCTAATGTAAATGATATTTTATTTAAGTTAATAAATCTCTCAGTTCGAAATTCCAAGAAATATCATGTATTATTGCTCAATAATGAAGAAACTGTGTCATTTTCCCACTACCTTGTTGTAAACTTTTGTAATCTTGATGGATTCATGTGGATGTATAAAATATTGATTATTTATGAATGAATGGACTGTAATTAAATTATATTATGGGATTCATGTTCAGTAACTGATAATTTTTTTCCATTGGGTCGAATTTCATAGCAATTGGAGCAAACTACACCTCATTTCCCCAAGGGTCCAAAACTAGTTTTTATATCTGATTGAAAGAAGTTATAACATCCATGGGAGGCCGATATATTATGCATATGAGTATATAATAATGTATTATACACATACCCTACTTCAATTTAATAATTTTATTGGGTTTCTTCACATTTGGGAAGCCATTTCTACCACTTACCTCGGGGGGGATTTGAGCCCAAAATTGCTAGTAAAATCATCTATCTTGTTCAAAATTTAGTATAGAATTGCAGAAGTGATTGGAGGGCCATAATACATCCATTAACATAATAATTAATTTATTATATCATTCATACACCTTCTCTAAAGGTTTGGGAGCAATTGGGCTGATTTGGAGACCAAGACACTAAAACTAGTCAAGAGCCAAAATTGTGAAAAAAATTGGAAAATTAGGCATTTTGGTAAAAAATTTAAAAATGGACATTACAAAAATCAAATTATCGAATAGATGAATGGCCTAGAAACACTAACAAATTAAATAATATAACAAGTTCTTTGGAAGGGTGATGAAATGGTAATTCAAAGGATATTTATAAGTTTTCAAATGATTTTTTTAATTTTTTAATATGATTTTGAAAAGATAACTGTTTTTTTTTTAATTTATTGGTGGGCCAAATCATAATTAAACATATTTCACCATACAAATATAGATGTCATTAATTAGTACATTAATTTTATCGTATTTGTACTATGTCAAATATTTATTGGATTTGAAATTTCAAATGAATTTATTCCATATACTAATCTCTCTCTCTCTCTCTCTCTCTCTCTCTCTCTCTCTCTCTATATATATATATATATATATATATATATAGCCAACATCATATTAAAAGATTCAATCTCATATATTTATTATAAAATCTCTTATGCAATCAAGGACATGCATTGGTAATATCTGTAATGTCCCCTTTTTGGAAATTTTATTAAAATGCCCAATTATCCATTTTTTTCACAATTTTGGCTCTTTACTAGTTTCAGTGTCTTGGTCTCCAAATAAGCCCAATTGCTCCCAAATATTTAGAGAAGGTGTATGAATGATATAATAACTTAATTATTATGTTCATGGATGTATCATGGTCCTCCAATTAGCTTTGAAAGTCTATATCAAATTATGAATAAGATAGATGAATTTACTAGCAATTTTGGGACTCAAATCCCTCCCGGGTAATTGTCGGAATGGATTCCCAAATGTACATAAAATCACTAAAATTCTCAAATTGAAGTAGGGGATGTGTATAATAAATTATCAGAGACTCATATTCAGAACCAATCGAACTCCCAAGGCTGGACAAAATGGCTTCACTTGGGTGAGTTTTGCTACAACACCACCTTTCACATCTCAATAGGGATGTCTCCTTTTAGAGCATTATATGTTTATGATGCAATTACATTTTTTGATATGATATTTGGTGATAGTAGAGCTCCAAAAGCTAAACATTGGGGGGAAGAAAACCAAGAAATTTTAAAGCTTTTAAAAGACAATTTGTAGGTTGCCCAAAATCAGCAAAAACAATATGCAGATAAACATAGAGAGGAAAGGACCTTTCAGGTTGATGATTTAATGTATTTTAGTTTGTATCCATACAAACAAGCATCTCTCAAAAGGAATGGAGTATAAAATCTAAATCCAAGATGCTATGGGCCCTACAAGGTAATCTGGAAGATTGGAGAAGTAGCATATGAGTTGGAACTTCCGGAAGGGAGTAAAATTCATAATTTATTTCATGTTTCTTGTCTCAAGAAAGATATTTTTCAGAAAATTTTCATTTCAGATACAGTCCCTCCTTTGGATTATTAAGGATATCTCACACTTATTCTGGAAAAGGTTTTGAAGACAAGGAAGAGAAGATTGAGGAGCAGAACAATCAGAGAATGCTTGGTGCAATGGATGGATCTACCAAGTGAAGATGCTGCATGAGAATAGGAGAATATTTTGCAGCATCCAAATCTGAAATTAATTGAGGACAAGAAATATTGGGTGGGGAGGACTCTAATGTCCCCATTCAAATAATTGCATAGCAGGAAAATTTCCTCAATCCTACTAGTTCCCTAGGTTGAGTGGAAACATTAGGAAGTTAATAAGGGAGATTATAAATGGTGTTTAGACATTAGAAGGAATAAATATTTATTTAATGTATTTAATGAAATTAATTCAAGTGAAAAATGAAATGGATATGGAGAATGGAGACACATGGAAACTATGGGGCCCACTCAAGCTAGAATTCCTATGTTAAATGGCATCCTCCTCTTGCAATCTCGAATCTATGGGAAGCATAATGTTTTTGGATGGATTATAATGTTAATATACTTTTCCATATACTTCATAGGTCAAATTTGGGACGAATTGTAACTTACATGGAGAGAGGAAGAGCCAAATGGGAGTTTCAAGGACACTTGGCTAGATTCCCCTTACATTTATGACATCTATGACACCAATGATGGAGATTCTATGATAGTTATGACACAAGTTAGATATGAAGGCTGACATATAACATATCTAACATGTCAGCTCTGAATATATCATCTTATATGGCTCTCATTGGAGTTGGATAAGACCAAGAGGATCCTCCTTGAATTTAGGAGAAGAGGGAAGGTTAAGAGAGAGGCCACATGGCATAGCATGAGCAGTCACACCAATTTGACTTGGATTTGGCTTATGGATGGATTTGTAACCTTATAAGATCAATAATTTTTATAAAATTCAGGGATCATCCATGATAATTCCCTTTTGATCATTTGTGAAAATTTTTATTGTGAAGAGAGAGAGCTAGTGGATGACTAGTTCATGCCTTAGCCAATTTCGAAGGTGAAAGATTCCCATCCTAGTTGGTGTTTGGAGAGGCCACTAAAGTATTTCAAGGAGAATAAATGGAGTAATAAGTTACAGGTTCAAGATACAGAAGCTCACAGACATATAAATTTTATCTTATTCTTCCTTTCATCTCAAGCTTTCTCACCATATTTCAGCCCTATGGAGTGAGGCATACTTGGTGAGCTATTCATCTCTTTGAGGGAAATTATATTTCTCCAATATTTTGTATTGTAATGTAAATGATATTTTATTTAATTTATCAAATCTCTCAGTTTGAAATTCCAAGAAATCTCATGTATTATTGCTCAAAAATGAAGAAACTGTGTCATTTCCCCACTACCTTGTTGTAAACTTTTGTAATCTTGATGGATTCATGTGGATGTATAAAATATTGATTATTTATGAATTAATGGAATTTATTTAAATTATATTATGGGATTCATGTTCAGTAACTGATAATTTTTTTCCATTGGGTCGAATTTCATAGCAATTGGAGCAAACTACACCTCTTTTCCCCAAGGGTCCAAAACTAGTTTTTATATCTGATTGAAAGAAGTTATAACATCCATGGGAGGTCGATCGATTATGAATATGAGTATATAATAATGTATTATACACATAAAATGCTTCAATTTAATAATTTTATTGGGTTTCTTCACATTTTGGAAGCCATTTCTACCACTTACCTCGGGGGGCATTTGATCCCAAAATTGCTAGTAAAATCATCTATCTTGTTCAAAATTTAGTATAGAATTGCAGAAGTGATTGGAGGGCCATAATACATCCATTAACATAATAATTAATTTATTATATCATTCATACACCTTCTCTGAAGGTTTGGGAGCAATTGGGCTGATTTGGAGACCAAGACACTAAAACTAGTCAAGAGCCAAAATTGTGAAAAAACTTGGAAAATTAGGCATTTTGGTAAAAATTTAAAAAATGGACATTACAAAAATCAAATTATCGAATAGATAAATGGCCTAGAAACACTAAAAAATTAAATAATATAACAATTTCTTTGGAAGGGTGATGAAATGGTAATCAAAAGGATATTTATAAGTTTTCAAATGATTTTTTTAATTTTTTAATATGATTTTTAAAAGATAACTGTTTTTTTTAATTTATTGGTGGGCCAAATCATAATTAAACATATTTAACCATACAAATATAGATGTCATTAATTATTACATTAATTTTATCGTATCTGTACTATGTCAAATATTTATTGGATTTGAAATTTCAAATGAATTTATTCCATATACTAATCTCTCTCTCTCTCTCTCTCTCTCTCTCTCTCTCTCTCTCTCTCTCTCTCTATATATATATATATATATATATAGCCAACATCATATTAAAAGATTCAATCTCATATATTTATTAGAAAATATCTTATGCAATCAAGGACATGCATTGGTAATATCTGTAATGTCCCCTTTTTGGAAACTTTATTAAAATGCCCAATTATCCAATTTTTTCACAATTTTGGCTCTTGACTAGTTTCAGTGTCTTGGTCTCGAAATCAGCCCAAATGCTCCAAAATATTCAGAGAATGTGTATGAATGATATAATAACTTAATTATTATGTTCATGGATGTATCATGGTCCTCCAATTAGCTTTGAAAGTCTATATCAAATTTTGAATAAGATAGATGAATTTACTAGCAATTTTGGGACTCAAATCCCTCCCGGGTAATTGTCGGAATGGATTCCCAAATGTACATAAACTCACTCAAATTTTAAAATTAAATTAGGGGATTTGTATAATAAATTATCAGAGACTCATATTCAGAACCAATCGAACTCCCAAGGCTGTTATCACTACCTTCAATCAGATATAAAAAACTAGTTTTGGACCCTTGGGGAAATGAGATTTAGTTTTCCCCAAATGCTATGAAATTCGACCCAATGGCCACAAATTCTCCGTTACATACGATGAAACCCATAATATAATTTAATTACAGTTCATTCATTCATAAATCATTAATGGTGCACACATATATTAGATTCCATCAAGATTGCAATTGTTTACAACAAGGTATTGGGGAAATGGCACTGTTTCTTTAATATTAGACAATAATACATGAGCTATCTTGGATTTTCTACCTGATATATTTCTGAAAATAAATAACATATCATTTAAATCATAATACAAAATACTAGAGCAAGATAAGCTCCTTGAAAGATATGAATAGCTCACCAAGTGCGTCTCACTCCATAGAGCTAAAATATGGTGGAAAAACTTGAGATGAATGGAAGAACAATATGATATTGAGATGTCCATTAAATTCCAGTAGCTTTCACTTGAAAACAAGACTCCATTAAACCTCCATTAAATACCCGAGTGTCCTTTCCAAACACCAACTAGGATGGGAATATTTCACCCTCGAAATTGGCTTAAGTAAGAAAACTAGTCATCCACTAGCTCTCACAATTCACAAATGAGAAAATTCTTCTTCTCATCGATGATCCCTGTATTTTATAAACATTATTGGTCTTATAAGGCTCCAAATCCAAGTCGAATTGGTGTGGCTGCTCATGCTATTCCATGTGGCCTCTCTCTTCACCTTCCCTCTTCTCCCAACTTTGCGTAGGAGCCTCTTGGCCTTCTCCAACTCCCAAATTCGCCCTCTAAGATGATATATTCAGTCCGGACATGTCAGTATGTTATTATTTCAGCCTTCATATCTGAATTTTTTCATAACTGTCATAGAATATCCATCATTGGTGTCATAGATGTCATAAATGTAAGGGGAATCTAGCCAAGTGTCCACGAAACTCCCGTTTGGCTCTTCCTCTCCCATGTAATTTACAACTAATCCCAAATTCGACCTATGAAGTATATGGACAATTATATTAACCTCATAATCCATCCCAAAACATTAGGATTCCCATAGATTCGAAATTACAAGAGGAGGATGCCATTTAACATAGAAATTCTAGCTTGAGTGGGCCCCATAGTCACCATGTGTCTCCATTCTCCATAGCCATTTCAATTTTCTCTTGTATTTATTTAATAAGATACATTATTAAATATTTATCCTATTCTAATTTCTAAACATAATTTATTATCCCCCTTATTCTATATCTCAAAGCTTCCACCCCCAACCTAGGAAACTAGTGATTTTCCTCCTTGGCAATTATTTGACTTTTAGCATCTCTTTGACAACTTTCATGAATATGGAAAATTTTATTTGGCCATTGTGACCCAATGAAAAATTTGGGACATTACAAATCCTCCCTTCCCAATATTTCTTGTCCTCAAGCAATTTCAAACATGGTTGTTGAAGAACCTGCTTTCTGTATGATTCTTTGAAGTTGCCACTAAGCTGCCCATACTGAGGCTTTGAGATTCCATGAAGATTTCAGAGAGGAACCACCATTGTTTTTGCTGCAATACTCTGATTAAAATCACCTTATTAAGTGTGGAATCCATCTCCCATACTGCATGTTTCCCTAATAATTTGGAATCAATGGGACTAAAAACTATCACAGGGTCCCATTTCTTGCATTGCACTCCAACAATTAAGAGTGCTCTCCAACTCATACCATTAGGAAAGAGAATTCCTGGATCCCATTTTCTTGTATGAATTCTTCCAAACATCATGAGTACATAATATATATCATCAAAGTACATAACAACATAATAAAAAGATACATCAAGGAGGTGCCTCATCAAAATATCATGAAAGTGCTTATACCTCCAAGTGAGTAGACTACCATTTTCCAAGCGCATTCATGCTTCAAGTGACCAATAAAATATGCTCCAATGACATAGGTGAGTATCCCATGTCCTATAATGAACCTCCACTCAAAAATTTGAACCAAATAGTGAGCAACAGAAACATGGAGACTTCAAATGACTCAAAGAAGTCTTACCCATACATCCATGAATGAGTGACTCATAAAGATATAACAATGTATGTGTCTGGTAAGAAAAATGTTCTCCTATTACAAGTCTATTCACCCTAGTTTGGGATGAAGTTCCTCCAACTTCTAATAGACTAGGAAAGGAGCAAGGAAAATCATGAGTCTCCAAGTGACTCAAGTGAACATCATAGGTGCACCCATGTAGATGTGTATAATCATAATGTAAACAAGGATGCTACTGCAAATGTAAATAAGATTGTTCTCTAATAACTCCATCATCAAACAGAGAAATAGAATGTCCATGCTCTTCATGTGGCACCATCAATAAGAAACCTTTCACCCATACTTCATTAGGATGAATGCTGCAAAATTTGGAAGTGTAGGATGTAGGCAAAAGAACCAACTCACCCAAATGATCAGTAAGTGAAAAATTGTCATAATGTGAAGGATCCATAGTGGTAGGATTATGCACCTCCCTAAAAAATGCAAAACTTTCCGCATGGGTTGGTTCCATGGTGGTGGAATTATGCACTTCTTCAAAAATTGTGTAACCATTTTGAAGAGGCAACTAAAGTTCCTCTTCCACCATTACTAGTGATTGGATATCATCACTATCATCCTCAAGCACATCAAGAACCTGAAATTTTTCATTTTTCTCATGATCCATCATGTCATGAGAATCCTCCAAGCAATCTACCTTATGAAAATCTGAAACATCGGAGCAAAACCAAGTGTCTTGCAACATTTCGAGAAGTTGCTCATTTTTAATTATGAGCTTATCAATAACTTCATTATTCTTCAAGTAGGATTCATGTAGCCATTCACTAAGCTCAATGAAATTTTTTATATAAAAAATAAAAGACATGAAATTACCTTTGATGTTGCACATTCCTCTTTGAATCTTCTCCATGTCTTCAAGGAATGATGGCTCCTCCAATGAATTAGCTCTCCAACAAGAATTTGATACCAATTCTTGAGTTTCATGGAGTATTCTAATCGCCTCTTGGATCTTATTTTCATTCATCTTTAAGGACACTTCAATAAAATCAGGCTCTTGAAAATGAACCTCCTCATCTTCTTCCTTCTTGCTTGGACCAACTTCATGAAGCTCAAGTGGTGATGGGGAAGTTGATCTTGTTTATTCTTCAACTACTGCAAGGTATTCATTTTCATGTTTAATGGAATTTTGGCTTGCAGCAACACTTTCAAAAGTGATCTCTATGTCACTAACATATAGGTGTGAGAACCCATCAGCAGGTACTCCTTCATAGTTCAAGCATCCATCATTAGATTCTCTTTGTTTCATTTCCAAGGTAGCATGTGTCTCAAAATTATCTTCAGTATTTTCAATAAAAAATTATTCATACTTATGTGATGTATCTTCATATTTTTCAGAGTCACTTGGGATTTAATTTATATCCTCTTCATGTACTACTTATTCTACTTCACGTATTTCAAAACTAGGTGGTTAATGGGTCTCCTCCTTTTGCTCCTTCAAGAAAACTGATGCATTTTTCCCCTTGGTTTTCTTAAAATCAATATATTTTTCTAAACTTTGGATAGCCAAAAATTCGAATCCTTTCATAATATTATTGGTCATGTCTTCAAGTATAGGTTCCATGCTTTTTATTATCTCCTCACCATCATATGAGGTTCTCTTTTCATGCCTAGTCATAGTTTCCAAAAAATTGCCTTCTTCTCCTACTTTTTTTTTCCTCTTCAACAAAAGCACTTTTGGGTTTCAATATATAATGGTGGTCCCTAAATTATTGTAATAATAAATATAATACCAAATCAGGTGCCAAGATCATGCTCTAATACCACTGTAATTTCCCCTTTTTGGAAATTTTATTAAAATGCCCAATTATCCAATTTTTTGACAATTGTGGCTCTTGACTAGTTTTAGTGTCTTGGTCTCCAAATCAGCCCAATTGCTCCAAAATATTTTGAGAAGGTGTATGAATGATATAATAACTTCATTATTATTTTCATGGATGTATTATGGTCCTCCAATCAGTTCTAAAATTCTATATCAAATTCTGAATAAGATAGATGAATTTACTAGCAATTTTGGGGCTCAAATCCCTCCCGGGTAATTGTCGGAATGGCTTCCCAAATGTACATAAACTCACTCAAATTCTCAAATTGAAACAAGTTATTTGTAGAATACATTATCAGAGACTCATTTGTAGAACCAATCGAACTCCCATGGCTGTTATCACTTCCTTCAATCAAATATAAAAAACTAGATTTGGACCCTTGGGGAAATGAGATGTAGCTTGCCCCAAATGCTATGAAATTCGAACCAATGGCCACAAATTCTCAGCTACAGACCATTAAACCCATAATATAATTTAATTAAATTTTATTCATTCATAAATCATCAATGGTGCACACATATATTCGATTCCATCAAGATTGCAAGAGTTTACAACAAGGTATTGGGGAAATGGCACTGTTTCTTCAATATTGGACAATATTACATGAGATATATTGGATTTTTGACCTGAGATATTTCTGAACTTAAATAAAATATCGTTTACATCAGAAAAAAAATAATGGAGCAAGAGAAGCTCCCTCAAAGAGATGAATAGCTCACCAAGTGCGCCTCACTCCATACAGCTGAAATATGGTGAGAAAACTTGAGATGAATGGAAGAACAAGGTGATATTGAGATGTCCACGAAATTCCTGTAGCTTTCACCTAAAAATAAGAATCAATTAAATCTACATGAAATACCTGAATGGCCTTTCCAAGCACCAACTAGGATGGGAATCTTTCACCCTCGAAATTGGATTAAGGAAGAAAACTAGCCATCCACTAGCTCTCACAATGCACAAATGACAATTTCACAAATGAGAAAAATCTTATTCTCATGGATGATCCCTGTATTTTATAAACATTATTGGTATTCTAAGGTTCCAAACCCATCCAATGACCAAATCCAAGTCAAATTCATGTGGCTGCTCATGCTATGCCATGTGGCCTCTCTCTTCACCTTCCCTCTTCTCCCAAATTTGAGTAGGAGTCTCTTGGCCTTCTCCATCTCCCAAATTCGACATCTAAGATGCTCTATTCAGTCCTGAAATTTCAGTATGTCAGTATGTCAGCCTTCAAATCTGACTTGTATCATAACTGTCATAGAATCACCATCATTGGTATCATAGATGTCACAAATGTAAAGGGAATCTAGCCAAGTGTCCATGAAACTCCCATTTGGCTCTTCCTCTCCCATGTAATTTACAATTCATCCCAAATTGGACCTATGAAATATATGGACAAGTATATTAACCTCATAATCCATCCCAAAACATTAGGCTCTCCATAGGTTCGAAATTACAAGAGGAGGATGCCATTTACCATAGGAATTCTAGCTTGAGTGGGCCCCATAGTCTCCATGTGTCTCCATTCTCCATAGCCATTTCAATTTTCTATTGTATTTATTTAATAAGATACATTATTAAATATTTATCCTCTTCTAATGTCTAAACATCATTCATTATTCCCCTTATTCCAAATCTCAAAGCTTCCACCCCCAACCTAGGAAACAAGTGATTTTCCTCCTTGGCAATTATTTGACTTTTAGCATCCCTTTGACAACTTTCATCAATATGGAAAATGTGATTTGGCCATTGTGACCCAATACAAAATTTGGGACATTACAATATCAAAATAAATCCATTTTAAACCTCGATTTATCAAGAATAAAAAAGGATCAAATTATTTTAGGTGTAAATTTTTTTCATGTAAAAAAAAAATTAAGATTAAAAAACATTACGCCTAAAAAAAATTGATCCTTCTTCACACTTCATAGATCTATATTTAAAATGAGTCTATATTTATTTTAATTTTTTTAATTTTCTATTTAAAACTTAAAATTAAACCAATACATATCATCCTAACTTTACTTTAAATGTTTGTATTCAATAGGAGAGAATTCAGTAAATTATCAAATTCCTGAAATGAAATTTCAAGATTCAACAGGTGTACTAAGGGTTGTGAGAGGGAAGCACACTTACCCAAAACAGGTAATAAATTGCAATGGTATGAGATCTACATTAAGGCATGGTGATAGAGAATGGGCTGATGAATTTTATATCACCTCTCCCAAGCCAAAAATCAGAGTTGTTAAACACCCAAAGGAGATAGAGACACTTTTGCACAAATATGAAAAAAAATTCAGAGATCTTCCACATGGTAGACAACCTGATAGGGGGGTTGAGCATAACACTATTTTGGAGGAGGGTACTTCACCCATTTAGATACCACCTTATAGAAATCCCAAGAAGTTCATATATGTTATTGAGAAGGCCATTCAATAAATCTTAGAGTTGGGACTCATTAGTCCAAGCTCTATCCCTTATGCTTCTTTAGTAGTGTTGGTAAAGAAAAAAGATGAAACTTTGAGGATGTGTATAGAATTTAGAGCTTTGAAAAACAAGACCATCAAGAATAGATATCATATTCCTAGGATTGATGAGCTCATGGATGAGATATTTGTACCTAATTACTTTTCCAAAATTAACCTTAGATACGGTTATCACCAAATGCAGATGAAGGAGGAAGACGTGCAAAAGACTTCTTTTCGATGTCATTATGGTCACTTTGAGTTTCTTGTTATGCCATTTTGGTTGACTAATGCTCCAGATACATTTCAAGCATGTATGAATAGAATATTTTGCAAGCAGATTAGAAGGTTTTTTTTAGTCTTCTCTGATGATATTCTCATTTATAGTAAAACTTGGGAAGAGCACTTGCAACACCTAGAGAGTGTGTTGAAAACTTTGCAAGAACAGTCTATGTATGCTAAGATGTCTAAATGTGAATTTGGGATGAAAGAAATATTATATCTTGGGCACATTATTGGGAAACATGGAGTGAAAGTGCAGATGGAAAATATCAGGGCTATCTTAGAATGGCCATCACCAAAAAACATCACAGAATTAAGAGGCTTCATTGGAATATGTACATACTACAGGAAATTTGTGAGAGGGTTCTCCAAGTTGACTTCTCCACTCACCGATTTGACTAAGAAGGATTGCATGTATTTGGTAGTGGATAGATTGACTAAGTTTTCTCATTTCTTTGTTGTTACATCCTCTTTTAGTGTTGCACAAGTGGCTGACATTTTTTTCAAAGAAATCTTCAAATTGCATGGGCTCCCCAAGAGCATTGTGAGTGATAGAGATGGTAGATTCATAAGTGCTTTTTGGCAAGAAATTTTCAGATTGGCGGGCACTCATTTGACTCCAAGTACAATCTAACATCTCCAAACTGATGGAAAAATAGATAGGGTGAATAAATGGTTGGAAGGGTACCTCCAAAACTATGTGGGAGAACAACAAAAAGCTTGGACAAAATGGCTACACTTGGGTGAGTTTTGCTACAACACCACCTTTCACATCTCAATAGAGATGTCTCCTTTTAGAGAATTATATGGTTATGATGCACTTACATTTTTTGATATGATTTTTGGTGATAGTATAGCTCCAAAAGCTAAACATTGGGGGGAAGAAAACGAAGAAATTTTAAAGGTTTTAAAATACAATTTGTAGGTTGCCCAAAATCAGCAAAAACAATATGCAGATAAACATAGAGAGGAAAGGACCTTTCAGGTTGATGATTTAGTGTATTTGAGTTTGTATCCATACAAACAAGCATCTCTCAAAAGGAATGGAGTATAAAATCTAAATCCAAGATGCTATGGGCCCTACAAGGTAATCTGGAAGATTGGAGAAGTAGCATATGAGTTGGAACTTCCGGAAGGGAGTAAAATTCATAATTTATTTCATGTTTCTTGTCTCAAGAAAGATATTTTTCAGAAAATTTTCATTTCAGATACAGTTCCTCCTTTGGATTATTAAGGATATCTCACACTTATTCTGGAAAAGGTTTTGAAGACAAGGAAGAGAAGATTGAGGAGCAGAACAATCAGAGAATGCTTGGTGCAATGGATGGATCTACCAAGTGAAGATGCCGCATGAGAATAGGAGAATATTTTGCAGCATCCAAATCTGAAATTAATTGAGGAAAAGAAATATTGGGTGGGTAGTACTGTAATGTCCCCATTCAAATAATTGCATAGCGGGAAAATTCCGTCAATCCTACTAGTTCCCTAGGTTGAGTGGAAACATTAGGAAGTTAATAAGGGAGATAATAAATGGTGTTTAGACATTAGAAGGAATAATAATATGGATTATAATGTTAATATACTTTTCCATATACTTAATAGGTCAAATTTGGGATGAATTGTAACTTACATGGAGAGAGGAAGAGCCAAATGGGAGTTTCATGGACACTTGGCTAGATTCCCCTTACATTTATGACATCTATGACACCAATGATGGAGATTCTATGATAGTTATGACACAATTTAGATATGAAGGCTGACATATAACATATCTGACATGTCAGCTCTGAATAGAGCATCTTATATGGCTCTCATGGGAGTTGGAGAAGACCAAGAGGATCCTCCTTGAATTTGGGAGAAGAGGGAAGGTTAAGAGAGAGGCCACATGGCATAGCATGAGCAGCCACACCAATTCGACTTGGATTTCTCTTATGGATGGATTTGTAACCTTATAAGATCAATAATTTTTATTAAATTCAAGGATCAGCCATGATAATTCCCTTTTGATCATTTGTGAAAATTTTTACTGTGAAGAGAGAGAGCTAGTGGATGACTAGTTCATGCCTTAGCCAATTTCGAAGGTGAAAGATTCCCATCCTAGTTGGAGTTTGGAGAGGCCGCTAAAGTATTTCAAGGAGAATAAATGGAGTAATAAGTTATAGGTTCAATATACAGAAGCTCATGGACATATAAATTTTATCTTATTCTTCCTTTCATCTCAAGCTTTCTCACCATATTTCATCCCTATGGAGTGAGGCACACTTGGTGAGCTATTCATCTCTTTGAGGGAAATTATCTTTCTCCAGTATTTTGTATTCTAATTTAAATGATATTTTATTTAATTTAATAAATATCTCAGTTCGAAATTCCAAGAAATATCATGTATTATTGCTCAATAATTAAGAAACTGTGTCATTTCCCCACTACCTTGTTGTAAACTTTTGTAATCTTGATGGATTCATGTGGATGTATAAAATATTGATTATTTATGAATGAATGGACTGTAATCAAATTATATTATGGGATTCATGTTCAGTAACTAATAATTTTTTTCCATTGGGTCGAATTTCATAGCAATTGGAGCAAACTACACCTCATTTCCCCAAGGGTCCAAAACTAGTTTTTATATCTGATTGAAAGAAGTTATAACATCCATGGGAGGCCGATCGATTATGCATATGAGTATCTAATCATGTATTATACACATAACCTACTTCAATTTAATAATTTTATTGGGTTTCTTCGCATTTGGGAAGCCATTTCTACCACTTACCTCGGGGGGGATTTGAGCCCAAAATTGCTAGTAAAATCATCTATCTTGTTCAAAATTTAGTATAGAATTGCAAAAGTGATTGGAGGGCCATAATACATCCATGAACATAATAATTAATTTATTATATCATTCATACACCTTCTCTAAAGGTTTGGGAGAAATTGGGCTGATTTGGAGACCAAGACACTAAAACTAGTCAAGAGCCAAAATTGTGAAAAAAAATTGGAAAATTAGGCATTTTGGTAAAAAATTTAAAAATGGACATTACAAAAATCAAATTATCGAATAGATAAATGGCCTAGAAACAATAACAAATTAAATAATATAACAAGTTCTTTGGAAGGGTGATGAAATTGTAATTAAAAGGATATTTATAAGTTTTCAAATGATTTTTTTAAATTTTTAATATGATTTTGAAAAGATAACTGTTTTTTTTTTAATTTATTGGTGGGCCAAATCATAATTAAATATATTTCACCATACAAATATAGATGTCATTAATTAGTACATTAATTTTATCGTATTTGTACTATGTCAAATATTTATTGGATTTGAAATTTCAAATGAATTTATTCCATATACTAATCTCTCTCTCTCTCTCTCTCTCTCTCTCTCTATATATATATATATATATATATATATATATATAGCCAACATCATATTAAAAGATTCAATCTCATATATTTATTAGAAAACCTCTTATGCAATCAAGGACATGCATTGGTAATATCTGTAATGTCTCCTTTTTGGAAATTTTATTAAAATGCCCAATTATCCATTTTTTTCACAATTTTGGCTCTTGACTAGTTTCAGTGTCTTGGTCTCCAAATCAGCCCAATTTCTCCCAAATATTCAGAGAATGTGTATGAATGATATAATAACTTAATTATTATGTTCATGGATGTATCATGGTCCTCCAATTATCTTTGAAAGTCTATATCAAATTCTGAATAAGATAGATGAATTTACTAGCAATTTTGGGACTCAAATCCCTCCCGGGTAATTGTCAGAATGGATTCCCAAATGTACATAAAATCACTAAAATTCTCAAATTGAAGTAGGGGATGTGTATAATAAATTATCAGAGACTCATATTCAGAACCAATCGAACTCCCAAGACTATTATCACTACCTTCAATCAGATATAAAAAACTAGTTTTGGACCCTTGGGGAAATGAGATGTAGTTTTCCCCAAATGCTATGAAATTCGACCCAATGGCCACAAATTATCCATTACATACCATGAAACCCATAATATAATTTAATTACATTTCATTCATTCATAAATCATTAATGGTGCACACATATATTCGATTCCATCATGATTATAAGTGTTTACAACAAGGTATTGGGGAAATGGCACTATTTCTTCAATATTAGACAATAATACATGAGATATCTTGGATTTTATACCTGATATATTTCTGAAAATAAATAAAATATCATTTAAATCAGAATACAAAATACTAGAGAAAGGTAAGATCCTTGAAAGATATGAATAGCTCACCAAGTGCGTCTCACTCCATAGAGCTGAAATATGGTGGGAAAACTTGAGATGAATGGAAGAACAAGATGATATTGAGATTTCCAAGAAATTCCAGTAGATTTAAATTGAAAATAAGACTCCATTAAATCTCCATGAAATACCCGAGTGGCCTTTCCAAACACCAACTAGGATGGGAATATTTCACCCTCAAAATTGGCTTAAGTAAGAAAACTAGTCATCCACTAGCTCTCACAATTCACAAATGAGAAAATTCTTCTTCTCATGGATGATCCCTATATTTTATAAACATTATTGGTCTTATAAGTCTCAAAATCCATCCATAAACCAAATCCAAGTCGAATTGGTGTGGCTGCTCATGCTATGCCATGTGGCCTCTCTCTTCACCTTCCCTCTTCTCCCAACTTTGCGTAGGAGCCTCTTGGCCTTCTCCAACTCCCAAATTCGACATCTAAGATGATATATTAAGTCCTGACATGTCAGTATCTAATTATTTCAGCCTTCATATCTGAATTTTATCATATCTGTCATAGAATCTCCATCATTGGTGTCATAGATGTCATAAATGTAAGGGGAATCTAGCCAAGTGTCCATGAAACTCCCGTTTGGCTCTTCCTCTCCCATGTAATTTAAAATTAATCCCAAATTCAACCTATGAAATATATGTGCAATTATATTAACCTCATAATCCATCCCAAAACATTATTATTCCCATAGATTCGAAATTACAAGAGGAGGATGCCATTTAACATAGAAATTCTAGCTTGAGTGGGCCCCATAGTCACCATGTCTCTCCATTCTCCATAGCCATTTCAATTTTATCTTGTATTTATTTAATAAGATACATTATTAAATATTTATCCTATTCTAATGTCTAAACATCATTTATTTTCCCCCTTATTCCAAATCTCAAAGCTTCCACCCCCAACCTAGGAAACTAGTGATTTTCCTCCTTGGCAATTATTTGACTTTTAGCATCTCTTTGACAACTTTCATGAATATGGAAAATGTTATTTGGCCATTGTGACCCAATGCAAAATTTGGGACATTACAAATCCTCCCTTCCCAATATTTCTTGTCCTCAAGCAATTTCAAACATGGTTGTTGAAGAACCTGCTTTCTGTATGATTCTTTGAAGTTGCCACGAAGCTGCCCATCTTGAGTCTTGGAGATTCCATGAAGATTTCAGAGAGGAACCACCATTGTTGTTGCTGCACTACTCTGATTAAAATCACCTTATTAAGTGTGGAATCCATCTCCCATACTGCATGTTTCCCTAATAATTTGGAATCAATGGGACAAAAAACTATCACAGGGTCCCATTTCTTGCATTGCACTCCAACAATTAAGAGTGCTCTCCAACTCATACCATTAGGAAAGAGAATTCCTGGATCCCATTTTCTTGTATGAATTCTTCCAAAAATCATGAGTACATAATATATATCATCAAAGTACATAACAACATAATAAAAAGATACATCAAGGAGGTGCCTCATCAAAATATCATGAAAGTGCTTATACCTCCAAGTGAGTAGACTACCATTTTCCAAGTGCATTCATGCTTCAAGTGACCAATAAAATATGCTCCAATGACATAGGTGAGTATCCCATGTCCTATAATGAACCTCCACTCAAAAATTTGAACCAAATAGTGAGCAACAGAAACATGGAGACTTCAAATGACTCAAGGAAGTCTTACCCATACATCCATGAATGAGTGAATCATAAAGATACAACAATGTATGTGTCTGGTAACAAAAAATTTCTCCTATTACAAGTCTATTCACCCTAGTGTGGGATGAAGTTCCTCCAACTTCTAATAGACTAGGAAAGGAGCAAGGAAAATCATGAGTCTCCAAGTGACTCAAGTGAACATCATAGGTGCACCCATGTAGATGTGTATAATCATAATGTAAACAAGGATGCTACTGCAAATTTAAATAAGATGGTTCTCTAATAAATCCATCGTCAAACAGAGAAATAGAATGTCCATGCTCCTCATGTGGCACCATAAAAAAGAAACCTTTCACACATACTTCATTAGGATGAATGCTGCAAAATTTGGAAGTGTAGAATGTAGGAAAAAGAACCAACTCACCCAAATGATCAGTAAGTGAAAAATTGTCATAATGTGAAGGATCCATAGTGGTAGGATTATGCACCTCCCTAAAAAATGCAAAACGTTCCTCATGGGTTGGTTCCAAGGTGGTGGAATTATGCACTTCTTCAAAAATTGTGTAACCATTTTCAAGAGGCAACTCAAGTTCCTCTTCCACCATTACTAGTGATTGGATATCATCACTATCATCCTCAAGCACATCAAGAACCTGAAATTTTTCATGTTTCTCATGATCCATCATGTCATGAGAATCCTCCAAGCAATATACCTTATGAAAATCTGAAACATCGGAGCAAAACCAAGTGTCTTGCAACATTTCAAGAAGTTGCTCATTTTGAATTATGAGCTTATCAATAACTTCATTATTCTTCAAGTAGGATTCATGTAACCATTCACTAAGCTCAATGAAATTTTTTATATAAAAAATAAAAGACATGAAATTACCTTTGATGTTGCACATTCCTCTTTGAATCTTCTCCATGTCTTCAAGGAATGATGGCTCCTCCAATGAAGTAGCTCTCCAACAAGAATTTAATACCAATGCTTGAGTTTCATGGAGTATTCTAATCACCTCTTGGATCTTATTTTCATTCATCTTTAAGGACCCTTCAAGAAAATCAGGCTCTTGCAAATGAACCTCCTCATCTTCTTCCTTCTTGCTTGGACCAACTTCATGAAGCTCAAGTGGTGATGGGGAAGTTGATCTTGTTTCTTCTTCAACTGCTACAAGGTATTCATTTTCATGTTTAATGGAATTTTGGCTTGAAGCAACACTTTCAAAATTGATCTCTATGTCACTAACATATAGGTGTGAGAACCCATCAGCAGGTACTCCTTCATAGTTCAAGCATCCATCATTAGATTCTCTTTGTTTCATTTCCAAGGTAGCATGTGTCTCAAAATTATCTTCAGTATTTTCAATAAAAAATTCTTCATACTTATGTGATGTATCTTCATATTTTTCAGAGTCACTTGGGATTGAATTTCTATCCTATTCATGTACTACTTCTTCTACTTCACGTATTTCAAAACTAGGTGGTTCATGGGTCTCCTCCTTTTGCTCCTTCAAGAAAACTGATGCATTTTTCCCCTTGGTTTTCTTAAAATCAATATATTTTTCTCAACTTTGGATAGCTAAAAATTCAAATCCTTTCATAATATTATTGGTCATTTCTTCAAGGATAGGTTCCATGCTTTTTATTATCTCCTCACCATCATATGAGGTTCTCTTTTCATGCCTAGTCATAGTTTCCAAAAAATTGCCTTCTTCTCCTACTTTTTTTTTCCTCTTCAACAAAAGCACTTTTGGGTTTCAATATATAATGGTGGTACCTAAATTATTGTAATCATAAATATAAGATGAAATCAGGTGCCAAGATCATGCTCTGATACCACTGTAATTTCCCCTTTTTGGAAATTTTATTAAAATGCCCAATTATCCAATTTTTTGACAATTGTGGCTCTTGACTAGTTTTAGTGTCTTGGTCTCCAAATCAGCCCAATTGCCCCAAAATATTTAGATAAGGTGTATGAATGATATAATAACTTCATTATTATGTTCATGGATGTATTATGGTCCTCCAATTAGTTCTGAAAGTCTATATCAAATTATGAATAAGATAGATGAATTTACTAACAATTTTGGGGCTCAAATCCCTCCCGGGTAAATTTCGGAATGGCTTCCCAAATGTACATAAACTCACTCAAATTATCAAATTGAAACAAGTTATGTGTAGAAAACATTATTAGAGACTCATATGTAGAACCAATCGAATGCCCATGGCTGTTATCACTTCCTTCAATCAGATATAAAAAACTAGATTTGGACCCTTGGGGAAATGAGATGTAGCTTGCCCCAAATGCTATGAAATTCGACCCAACGGCCACAAATTATCATTTACAGACCATTAAACCCATAATATAATTTAATTACAGTTTATTCATTCATAAATCATCAATGGTGCACACATATATTCGATTCCATCAAGATTGCAAGAGTTTACAGCAAGGTATTGGGGAAATGGCATTGTTTCTTCAATATTGGACAATAATACATGAGATATCTTGGATTTTCGACCTGAGATATTTCTGAACTTAAATAAAATATCATTTACATCATAATACAAAATAATGGAGCAAGATAAGCTCCCTCAAAGAGATGAATAGCTCACCAAGTGCGCCTCACTCCATAGAGCTGAAATATGGTGAGAAAACTTGAGATGAATGGAAGAACAAGGTGATATTGAGATGTCAAAGAAATTCCTATAGCTTGAACCTAAAAATAAGACTCCATTAAAGCTACATGAAATACATGAATGGCCTTTCCAAACACCAACTAGGATGGGAATCTTTCACCCTCGAAATCTGATTAAGGAAGAAAACTAGCCATCCACTAGCTCTCACAATTCACAAATGAGAAAAAGATTCTTCTCATGGACGATCCCTGTATTTTATAAAAAGTATTGGTCTTCTAAGGTTCCAAATCCATCCAACGACCAAATCCAAGTCGAATTCGTGTGGTTGCTCATGCTATGCCATGTGGCCTCTCTCTTCACCTTCCCTCTTCTCCCAAATTTGAGTAGGAATCTCTTGGCCTTATCCAACTCCCAAATTAGACCTCTAAGATGCTATATTCAGTCCTGAAATTACAATGTGTCATTATTTCAGCATTCAAATCTGACTTGTGTCATAACTGTCATAGAATCACCATCATTGGTATCATAGATGTCACAAATGTAAAGGGAATCTAGCCAAGTGTCCACGAAACTCCCATTTGGCTCTTCCTCTCCCATGTAATTTACAATTCATCCCAAATTAGACCTATGAAATATATGGACAATTATATTAACCTCATAATCCGTCCCAAAACATTAGGCTCTCCATAGTTTCAAAATTACAAGAGGAGGATGCCATTTACCATAGGAATTCTAGCTTGAGTGGGCCCCATAGTCTCCATGTGTCTCCATTATCCATAGCCATTTCAATTTTCTATTGTATTTATTTAATAAGCTACATTATTAAATATTTATCCTCTTCTAATGTCTAAATATCATTTATTATTCCCCTTATTCCAAATCTCAAAGCTTCCACCCCCAACCTAGGAAACAAGTGATTTTCCTCCTTGGCAATTATTTGACTTTTAGCATCCCTTTGACAACTTTCATCAATATGGAAAATGTGATCTGGCCATTGTGGCCCAATACAAAATTTGGGACATTACAATATCAAAATAAATCCATTTTAAACCTCGATTTATCAAGAATAAAAAAGGATCAAATTATTTTAGGTGTAAATGTTTTTCATGTAAAATAAAAAATTAAGATTAAAAAAAATTACGCCTAAAAAAAATTGATCCTTCTTCACACTTCATAGATCTATATTTAAAATGAGTCTATATTTATTTTAATTTTTTTAATTTTCTATTTAAAACTTAAAATTAAACCAATACATATCATCCTAACTTTACTTTAACTTTTTTTCAGAGTTTAAATATGTTATGTTATATTACATGATAACATATCCCTCTTGCTAAATTGTAAAACATATCACTACTATTAATAGAATCACTCAACATCAATTAACTTTTTGTATATTAAAAAAAATGGCACCTGTCTTTGCACTCTAACCTTATGTGGTGCCTCGTTACAATAGTATGACATAATATTTTATATCGTTTCATTGTGTACCTCTATCAACATGCAAAAATCATATCCGATGAGACCATAGGGACCACCTTGTAAAAATCATATCCGATGAGACCAAAAATCAAACCATATTTTACATACCACTTCAATAAAGTTCGTTGTACCTCTATCTAGTTGTAATGGGGAAAAACCTTATCAATCCACACCATAGGGAAAATTTTGTAGCATGTACTTCTTGATCTCGTCTAATCAACTATACTATATTTTACATGTCACTCTACCTCACCAAAATTTTATAAAGAGAAGGATTGTGACTAAGTGCGCAAAAAGATGCCAAACCAATAATTGATGGGGTACTTTCCTAAATAAGCCCAAGGATGCACACAAATTCCTCAATGGAGTTTGGATGAAGGATTTTTTTAATGTCCCTTTTTAAGAAATTTTATTAAATGACCAAATTTTTCACTTTTTTTCCTAATTCAACCTTTGACTCGTTTTGATGTCTAGATCTCCAATTTAGCCCAAATGCTCCCAAATATTCTGAGAAAGTGTATGAATGATATTAATACTTGAATATGATTTTCAAGGATGATTTATGACCCTCCAATTACAGCTTCAAACTTGTTTAATATTCTGCCCAAAGTAGGAATCTTTATTAGCAAATTGGGGTTCCAATTCCCCCTAGGTAAATGCTGGAAATGGCTTTTCAAACACTCCCAGAACCACTCAAATTTCTGAACAGAGACAGAATATTTTTAAGGCACATGGTTGTGGAAAAAGTGCTTAGAATTCTTCCCCCAAAATTTTAATCTTTGGTTGTGACTTTGGAAGAAAACAAAGATTTGAACAATTTTACCATTGATGAGTTCCAAGCCTCACTCATCAATCATGAACATAGAATCAATAGATCAAACACATCATTAAAAGGTTCATTTGCAGAACAGTCATCTATAAGTCGTGGAAGAGGCAAGGGGAGATCTAATTCTAGAGGCAGAGGAAGAAGTTTTTGCAGAGGAGGACGTAAACAGAGTACTAAAAATGTTGATGGTAGAAGTCAAAATCAAAACCCTAGACAGTTAACTGGTCACAGGTTTGATAAATAAAAAAATTCAGTGTCATTATTGCAAGAAATTTGGACATTCTGCATATGAATGCAGAAAGTAGCAATATGATGAAGGAAAGCAAGGTAAAAAAAAGTCAAGCAACACTAACACTTTGACTAGAACAATGTTTTTGGTGTGTGCATCCCCAATTGAATGCAATGTTTTCCATGAAATTCCATGTGACATATGGTATCTATATTTAGGATGTAGCAATCATATGACTCGTAATTTAGAATTTTTTTCCAGACTAGATAAATCAGTTCGAACTGATGTCACACCTGGAAACAATATCCAAGTCATTTTTTTGGTAAAAGGAATTGTTGGGATTCTAACCAATCAAGGGGACAAAAAAAATATGTCATATGTATATTATGTTGAAGGTTTAAACCACAATTTGATGCAATTTGGATAACTCTTACAAAAAGGTTACGTAGTCTACATGGTGTTATCACTTCAGGAAACTCCTTTAGGTTGCAGCTCGAGGATGCCTAGTAACTTAAATGTTTTTTATGGTTTTTCTAAATGGATCAAGTCAGGTGACCTACAGGACCTCACACTCTCGAGACATGCATGAAACTTAATCAAGGATAGGGCTTCTAACTACCATTGTTCAGAGGTTTGATAATATGGTGCAGAGATGGAGGACTTATCATGCTGGCAGATTCATACAAAAAATAGTTATATATAAATGGCTAATCATAACAAGGAAAGTACTTGTAAGTCAAATCATCAATATGCAGATATGATGACAACTATCAGAAATCAAATAACATGAATAAACCTAAACAACACAATCAAGCATAAGCACATAATAGACAAGAAATGGAAGCTGAACATATGATAGAAAAAGAGTTTATCTTAGGTCATGAGCAATATGAGAAGCTTGATAATAGTAATGGTCTACAAGTCCCTGAAGTTGAACCTTTTCTATAACATAAGTCTTAGGCTTTATAGCCTTTACAAAAATATTCAGATCCTGAAAAATTGGATCTGATTTACTAAAAATAGACAAAATAATTTTTTTTTGCATAATTAGGTCAAAAAACCCTAATTTAGCTACTGGTCTATCTAACTATAAAACTTGTTCACTGTTTGAACCCTTTGATGACTGCAGTGAGTATTGGGGATAAAGTTGTAACTAGTCTTCTACTAGATAAGTCATTGTTTGCTAAAATAGGTAGGGTTTGTGACCCTTTCTTCCCTGATGTAACTGCAAAACTAGAGCATACCTTCTCTGATGGTGTTATTCAGTGCCTTTCATATTTTACACTTCATCCCTGAGCTAGTTATGTTCACCTAAAACTGGTCTTTTTTGCCAAAATTTGATTATGTGCCTTTCTCTGCTTTCGGTGGTTAAGGAATCAAAATTTCGGGTCTGTTTCCCTTCTCTTCTGGTTGTATGCCTATTTCAAAACCATTCCAAAACAAAAAATATGTCCATGCCATATTTCTCCTCTTCAACAATTCTTGGATAAGGAGTTGTATAAGGCCATGGTGAGATAATCTTCCAGCAATCTTAGTTGGTTGAGCCTTCACCTGGTGTGCCATTTTTTCCAGGCTCCTGTGTAAGTAGAAAGGTAAATTTAGAGGGCTCTTTCCTCTAAAATGGTTCATTAGTTTGAAATGATATATCATTGACCTGTTGTATCTACCTTCACAAGTTATATATACCACAATGGCTTTCAGTAATTGCTACCACCTCTCTTCTAGCCAGGTGGATGGAACACTTTTCTTCCACACCACCTCTTTGTGTTTGGGCTTCAAATAGGATCTGAACTCCACATTTTTAGTAATGGTGGTTTTAAACCACTTCTCCCCAATTATTAGGAGTTCAGTCACCTCTGCAATTAGGGTTTCATCCACCATGAACTCCACCTTGCCTATAAGTGCCTTGGAGACATCAAAAGAGAGGGAAAATTCTTCAGCAACCTGCTGGTGTGAACCTTGAATTTTCTCACAAAATATGTAGCAGCCTGCATCTTTGAAGAACTAGCAAACTTCTGGATGTGATTCCAGGTAGCTGGTGTCTTCTAGTTCTTGCCTGAGAGCAGGCCCTCCTTTCTTCATTTCTGAATTGTGCTCCTGAGATGCCTGCAAAAATTGAATTCAAATTATGTGGAAGAGGTTAGCAGGCTGATTTTCAGAGGTATCCTCGAGTAGTAAGGATGCATGTAACTGAAGGTGGAGTGTACTGGAGGTAGGGCACTGATTATGAGGGTTTAACTACTTGGTAAGTGCTTGAATGAGATGACGATAGCTTTTGGTAATATCTTCGAGACAACTGACTCAGTAATCATTTTTTTAATTGAACTTGGTATTCAGTGGAGATTTACTGCAGTCATGGGACAAATGGAGGGTATATTAGAGTTTTGATTCCCATCCGTCAAGTCAGATCAATAACAACCTCTTCAATCATCAACTTACACCTTACTGCACTTTCCCTGTCCTTTTGGTGGTTTACTTGCCAAATCATGACCTGTCTCGTGCTGACCAGTTTGATTTGATGGACAGGTAACCGTTTCCTCTTTTGGCATTTTCAGTGATTAAGAGCATCTAAGGTTTTGTCTCCTAGATACCGAAAGTTGAGCTTTCGGTGGCTAATGAACCGTCGATATGTTTTCCCAAGCCACCAAAAGACGTCTTTCCAAAAACGTATTTTATTGGCTTTCGATGGTTAATGTCCTCCTTCAATTTCTCACTAAGCTGCCGAAACCAAATCTTTTTGATGGCTAATGAGCACCTGAAAATATCGCCTAAGCCACCGAAAATCCTTTTCCCGTATTTTTAACAAATAACGTAATGAGCCAGCTTTCGGTGGATAATCATAGTCCTGCGTTAAACTATTAGCTACCGAAATCAAAGCTTCTCAGTGGCTAATGAGCTGTTGGAAAGCTCTCCTAAGCCACCGAAAGCTAAAACTTTTAATTTTATCACATAACAAAACATCAAAGATCCTCATTTTGTTAGCCACCCTAATATCCTTCATAATATGACTTGAAATCTTCATCCCATCAAAAAATAAATCGTCTGAGTGGACTTATTGAAAACTAAATTTATTTTGGGAGATAACATCTGGCTCCCACTTGGGGATGGGAACCTTCCTGTGATGTCCTAAGAACCCCAAACCAAAAATTCCTTTCCTGGAAAACAAATAAAAATTTTAAAACTATCTTCTACTATTCCATTAGGCATGGAGTTTATTTTGTAAGCAAAAACAACCTACCAACTAATATTTTACAATAACAAGGCCTCAGAGCCTCAGATAAAATAGAGTTTCAAAAATCGCCCATTTACTAGGCCATCAAACACCTCCTCCCCTTCCAAATTTTGCAACTTGAAGGTGTTGTTCTGTTTCATCTGAGCTATCACAAAAGGGCCAATCCACAGAGAGTCAAAATTTCCATTTTTTCCCTTGTCTTACCTGACAGTATCCCACTTTAGGACCCAATCTCCAACCTGAAAGTTGTCCACCTTTGCCCTTTTGTCAAAAATAATCTTGATCTTTTGTTGACGAGATTCTGACTTTTCTATCACTTGTTCCCTGACTTGCTGCAACTGCACCAAATCCATAAACCTCCTCACCATATCATTCGGTTCATCTTGCTCCTCCTGGAAGAATTTTTCTACTGGCAGAATTAGCTGAATGGGAAAAATGGCCTCAGTACCATAAACTAATTTGAAGGGAGAAGTCCCTATAGATATTTTGTCAGTTACCCTATTATCCCATAAAGAAAACTTCAGCTTAGAATCCCATCTTTTCTGATTTGTCTCCAATAGTTTTCTGATAATCCTAACTAGGATTTTGTTGGACAAATTAGCCAGGCCATTTCCTTGAGGGTAATAAGACGTGGAATGCACTAACTGAAGGCCCATTGACTCACACATGTTAACCAATGCCCCGGATTTGAAAGCTAGTGCATTATCAGTTACTAGCCTTATTGGGAAACCAAACCTGATAAAGATATTCTCGTATAAAAACTTCATGATGACCTGATGAGTTGCATTTCTGGTGGGTACTTCCTCCATCCACTTGGTGAACTAGTCTGTGGCTACTAGGATCCATTTGTTCTTACCACTGGAAGAAGGATTAATTTCACCTATGAAATAAAGACCCCATTACTATAAAGGACCATTCACTACAATAGGTCTAAGGGGAAAGGATCTGAGCTGTTGCTTCCCTATAAATATTTGGCACTTATCACAGGCTCTCACAAAGGTACACACATCAGCAAAAGGAAAGGCCAATAGTACCCATCCCTCAGAATATTATGGGCTGTGGTCTTCCAGTAATTATGGCCTCCACATGTGCTTGAATGAAACTGATGCATGACCTGAACTAACTCTTCTTTATCTAGACATCTCAACAAAACACCAGAAAGATATTTCCAATACAACAGTTTATCAATTACACAAAATTTAATAGACTTCAGTTTAAGAATCCGTGCTTGATTTGGAGTGAGACTAGGAGGAACTTCTATTTTTTGTAGGAAATGAATAATACCTAAGTACCACTCACATGAGTTCAAGTTGTCAGCTACTTGTTGAATTTCATTCTGATCCTAAACTACTTCTGCTGCTACTTCGGTTTGCAAATTTGTTGAATTTACACAAGTGAAATTCATCCCCAAAAGTTCACAATTTTCTTTAGTGATGAGTTTGGCCAAACCTTGGCCTTTCACTAAATTGGTGGGATTTACTTCTATGTCAAACTTGATAAGCTTGGAAATCCATTTAGCTCTCTTTCCATCAATGTCAGGCTGAGTCAACACATCCTTTACAGCAGCTGAAGGGACATAAGAAATGACTTTTGTATGTAGAATGTAAATCCTGAAATTTTTCAATGACTTGATGAGAGCATAATCCTGCTTCTCAATTGGATCATACTTCAGTTCAGCATCCCTCAATGTCTTGCTAAAAAATGCAATTGGGTGATTAAGACCTTCATCATCTTTTTGTAATAGTACAACTTCCACTATGTCATAGGATGTAAAGGAGAAGATGTAGAAACCCTTGGTATAGTACGGGCTAATCAAAGTGGGAGCTTCCATGATAGCCTTCTTGATATCTTCAAAAGAGCTTCTTGCTTGGTCAGTCCATTTGATTTTTGCATCCTTTTTCAACATAGATGTTATGTGCTTTACCAACTCAAAAAATTTAGGGATGAACCTCTTGACAAAATTTATCTTACCCAGAAATGACTGAATATCCATTTTTGACCTAGGTATGGACAACTTCTGGATTGCTTCAACTCTAATAGGATCAATCTTCACACCTTCAGCTGATACTATTTGTCCTAGGAGTTTCCCCTTACTGAGTGCAAATTGGGACTTCTTTGGGTTCAGTGATATCCCAAATTTCCTACATTTCAGAAATACCCTCCTCAAGTGTTGCAAATGTTCTTCATGGCTGTGAGAGTAAATAGTGAGGTCATCCAGATATATAAGCACAAATTTCTCTTTCAATCCTACAAAAGCTAGGTCCATTGCTCTCCAAAAAGTGGCCCCGACATTCATCATCCCAAATGGAATTTTGGAATATATGAAAGTGCCCCAGGGAGTAGTAAAAGCAATCTTCTCTTGGTCATCAGGGTGCACAGCAACTTGATTGTATCCAGAGAAACCATCCAGGAATGACATGACACTAGCCCCTGAGACTCTTTGCAACAGGTGTTCCATCTTAGGTAGTGGATAGTTGTCTTTCTTGGAACATTTGTTCAGATTTTTGAAATCCACACATACCCTAATCTCCATGTTCTTCTTCCTTACCACCACTAAGTTTGCAATCCATTTGGAATACCTGAGGGAAATTATGATCTTGACTTTGAGGAGCTTATGGATTTCATTTTCAATTACAGGTAGTAGGAGAGGACTGATAGATCTCATCTTCTGTTTGAAATGGATGGTGTCCCTCTCCAAGGGAATCCTGTGTTGGATGATGTTAGTGTCATAGGTTTTCAAGTCACTGTATTCCCAGGTAAAGATATCAGCAAATTCTTTTATCAGGCCACAAAATTTGGACCTCTGATCAGCAGTTAACTCAATGGATATATTTATAAGTTTTGGATGACTTTGGCTACCTACGTTTTGCTCTTGGACAGTAGGTTCATGATCCTTTTTGGCAGGTTTGAGAGGAATATCATTATGATCAAATAGCTCTTCCAAGGGTACCAGACCCCAAGGTATATAATTGTTGGGTAACTAAACAATATTCTGATCAGCTACTTTATCTTTCAACATGAGCTGCTGGGATTCTTCCATGTTTAGGTTTTCTTGATCTATATGCATATCAGAGAATTCATCTACTACCTCGAGGAATTTACTAAGCTCATCATTATTCTCAAACACCTTCCAAAATTTCACATTATCTGGTACGGAAGGTCTGTACTTGACTTGAATATCATAGTTGAGCCTAGGAGGTAAAGGGGTAACAAAAAAACTTGCAGAGACAGCAAGGGAATCACCCAAGTGATTCATAGCCCTAGGTATATATGACACAGGACCATCAAGAACCAAAAACCATTTAGTGTGAGAACAATTCATCCATAGCATTGTCGAAGAATCATGTGTTCCACAAGAGAACCAAGCACATCGACACAAGGTATCATTTCATAAGATAATTGGTGAATAACAAAGAAATATGTTTAGAATTTTGCAGGTCTTAGTATTAGCTGGTAGATATATTTTCAAAACCATTTACAAGGGACACATTTTAGTATCAGTGAATTTGTTATGAGTGACAAGTTCTGCACAGTGATTTCTTCCATCCATAGAGCAAGTTCGAGCTCTGAAACATTTGGTTAAAAAAAAATTAATGATCCCCGTGTGCTTATAATTAAGGGGGAGTGTTGGAAATATTAATTACAAGCAAATTTGCATCACATCTCAGGTGACTCAGTCAAATTCTGTAGAAGTACATTTTTTGTCAGTTAGTTAGTATGGTTATGGAGTTGATGGAGTTCACATCTCACAATATTTAAGCAGCACAATAGTATTTATGAAGTCAATTTTTTACGTAGAAATTAATTATACTCTTTAATGATAGTTGTTATCTTCCAAGAGAAGCATAATTCTAGTATTTGTATAAATAATTGAAGAAGAATGAAAAACAAAGTCTCTCAGATAAAAATAGAGTAACAGAGAAGGGTGAGTGCGTAGAGTTGAGGGACCTTTTAGATGCAACAGTACAGTGAAGTCAATCATTCAATATCCATAAAATAGAAATCATCCCAAGCAATCCTGACCTTTCCAAGCCTAGTCCCAATCCTACCAACATGTTTTCCAATTAGGATAATTAAACATAACATGTACGCGTTATAGTGAACCAAAACGCGCTCGTGTTATGTAAAACTTGTTTTATGGTTAAAATGGGTCAATCCCATCATTTTCTCCACAATCATGAGCTGAAACAAGTTCGGACGGAGCAAAACAGGTAAGGCTGAACGCGTTTTGGGTGAGAAAAGGTCAACAAACTCCACCTTGGTATCAATCTCTTCCTTATTAGGTATTTTCTCGAAATCCTCTCATGCTAATTTCCCTATATTGAATAATTTCTATGCCCTAATATGAAATGAAACAAAAAAATTTAAAATTTGTATGCCCATAAGGGAATTTACATGCCCAATGGAAACCAAAACCCTAATTTAATAATAAAAACAAACTTGCAAGGTTGCATAAGAAATTTACATGTCCAATGGAAACCAAAACTCCAATTTACTCATAAACAACAAATCCATTTCACTATTTGCATATGCATATTCGCAATCATCCCTGTGAATCCATACCAAAATTCACAAATATGCAAAGTTTGTCTATTGCAAGTTTTCATCAGAAAATTACATGCCCAATGTAAACCAAAACCCCAATTTACTCATAAAAAACAACTCAATTTCACTATTTGCATATGTATATTCACAAGAATCCTTGTGAATCCAAACCAAAATTCACAAATATGCATTTAGTTTGTCAAGTATATTGCAAGGTTGCATACAACCAAAAAATAAATCAAGTAGAATTCATATCTTCCCTAAAATACATAAACGAATAGGGCAAATCGCTTGCCTCTATCCAAAATATTGAAGTTGGTTGTACAAGAACCTCAATAAACACCTTATTGTTGTGATGAAACTTCCTAATCCAAGTGTTAAAATAAGGTATAGAAGCTTCCCATGCTTAACAAATATTTCCCCTTCACTGAAGGGTACATTTTGGTTAAGGTCAAGACAACGGAGTTCAACAATAGGTTGTACGAACATCAAGTTACATAGGGAGGTTGATGTGTTGGATTACATGCCAATCACATACTATGATACATGATAGAATCCATTGGAAACATTGCAACTATAAAAGCCACTATACACAATTATGCATAGTCTCTCATGGGTATATAGAAAGAGTGCATACAACTAAAATAACATTAAGTGGAATCCATACATGCCCCAAATTACATATGAACAAATATGATAAATGGAATTTGGAGTCCAAAACAATTCATGCTACAACAAATAATTACATATCTATCAAAATTCTTGCCCGTATTGGGATTTTCTTCATCAATAGCACCTTCTGCCGCCTCTTCTAGGCTCTAGCTCTTGCCTCTACCCGCAATCTGGGAGTGCATTAGTCAACATCTCAAAATTTTGATGAAACTTCATAATCTAATCCTTAAAATAATCTAGAGGAGCTTCCCAATCAACATATGCACACGGAACATTTTATGTACATGCATCTGGAATTTGGAATTAATACAAATTTACGACATTAATTTAAGATGAAAACATGTTAAATGTTTATTCTTTACTGTAATTAATTAACGAACACATGAAACCAATCTAAGATTATGGAAAATAATATTTCTATGTGTAATGTTATCAATTGTTTTATGGATTTTACGATTGCATGGAAATATCAAATATAAATTTGAGAACAATGCACAATTACAATACTGTGTAATGACAACACTATACATTTAAATTGTTTTTTACCACCATCCAATTGCATATACAATGTTAAATTGTATTAAAAATACGAAACACACCTAAAACACATAAGCAACTGACCCAACTAGGTGGAATACAAAATCATCTTACCCACATAACAACCTAACAAACATTTAAAGGATGCACAAAGTTGACACACCTAAGTGACGCACCTGTGTGGTATACATAAATGAAAATGGTGTTTGGCGTGATGTCTTTCATCTAACGAATATATGGGATACACATCAAACCTAAAATTATCTAAATATAAATTTGATTGAAAATAATGGCTATGATTCTTTATTATTGTATCTATTGCACATTATTTTATCCTTTTGTTAATGTACATGGAATTTGATGAATCACCTCGAGGACAAATTTGGAATAGATGAAAATTATGTGTGATTTTATTATAGTTTAAATTGATTGGAGAAGTACTTTTCTGAATCTTGTTTTATAAATTTATGTTTATGTATTGAAGTATATTAATGTACCTAAACTTTAACAATATACCCCAAAAATAATTACAAATGACTTGAATGCTTTAAAGGACCATTCTCGAGTTGCTAATTAGTTGTGCAGTATTAGTCATTGTTATTGTTCTACCTGTTTCTAAAATGAAAGTGTTGAACTTGATTCCACAAGTTTGTATTTGATTGACTTGGAATTGATTTCACAGAGTTCTTATATCCAGGTATTGTATGAAAAAAGAGTATGAGAAACACCTTGGTGCTCTAGCTCGACCCTTTGCATGACCAATACCTTTGTGTGATGGATGTGACTAATCATGAATGTGATAAAACTCTTGTGCACTTTATTGGCCCTATTATTTCCATAGCATTAATTTATAAATTTGTCTAAATTATATTTATTGTACACTCTAATGTAAAACTTCTCCAAATAGTACGATAAAAAAGTTCGATTATAAGAAAAATACGAAGAACAAAATGTACTAATAAGGTATACTTATTTTGTGAGCATCCAATGTGAAACTCTTAGTCAAACATAGATATCTGATCCAAGATCATCATTCTTTCAGGGACACCTATTGAATCCCTACCTGGGGCATAGAATTCCAACCGTGCATCAAAATTGGGTTATGGTGGGTCTTTAAAGCGTGTTTAGGGAGGTTCCATATGAGAACTCTAGTCACAGGGTCGCGGTCAAGGAATTTTCAAAGTTGACCCCGATGTGCAAAAATTTCACATTCCCTTACTAAGCAAAACCCTAGTTTCTGAAATTCATCTAAAACAACATCCCTTGTCCATGGAGCCAGAGGAGAGGGACACCCCTAGCACTATCATGATGTCCTGAATCCAATGGAGTTGATGGTTTTTTTATATGAGCAACGACCGTCATTCTATGGCATGTTGAATCCCACCTCCTACAAAATATCAGGGACACCTGTTGAATCCCTACTTGGGGAATAGAATTCCAATCGTGCATCATAACTAGGTTCTGGTGGGTCATGAAAGCATATTTAGGGAGGTTTCATGTGGGAACGCTAGCCACACATTCATTCTAGTTTCCAAAATTGACCTAAAATAGAATCCCTTATCCATGGAAACAGAGGACAGGGAAACCCATAGCACTATCTCGATGTCCTGAATCCAATGGAGTTGACGGTTTTTCAATTTGAACAACGGTCGTCATTCTATGGCACGTTGAATCCCACCTCCTACAAACTTTCAAGGACTCATGTGCAATAGAATTCCAACCATGAATCAAAACTGGGTTTTGGTCAGTCATGCAAGTGTGTTTAGGGAGGTTCTATGTGGTGACACTAGCCAAACATTCTTGATCAAGGAATTTGCAAAGATGACCCCAATGTGCAAAAATTTAACATTCCCTTAGTCAGCAAAACCCTAGTTTCCAAAATTTACCTAAAACAACATCCCTTGTCCATGGATCTAGAGGAGAGGGATACCCCTAGAACTACCTCGATGTCTTGAATCCAATGAAATCAACGGTTTTTCTATCCGAGCAATGATCAGCATTCTATGGCATGTTGAATCCCACCTCCTATAGACTTTCACACACACCTATTGAATCCCTACCCAAGGCATAGAATTCCAACCGTGCATCAAAACTGGGTTCTAGTGGGTCATGCAAGTGTGTTTATGGAGGTTCCATGTGGGGATTCTAGCAACACATTCACGGCTGAGGAAGTTGCAAAGTTAACCCCTATGTGCAAAAATTTTGCATTCCCTTACTAAGAAAAACCCTAGTTTCCAAAATTGTCCTAAAACAGCATCCCTTGTCAATGTGTCTCATGACTATCACCTAATTAAATTTTAATGAATAGTGTTGAACTATAGCATAAACTACAACCAACACACATACTAATATGCCAGCAATCATACACGAACTAAGATGCCATTGATTTTGAAAGTTCCAAACTGTAAATGTAGTTAACCATTTCATTAATATACTTGGGTCCTAGAGTACTTGTTTGCAATCTAGACAAATTATTCTACAAGGTGAAATGTATTGTATAGCTAAAACTTAAATCCTAGGATTTATACATACTTTGTTGCATTGTCATGACTCACCATTTAGCTCAAAATGAAACAATTTTAATTAACTAGGAAGGTCAAATGAAAACTAAAATTTAAGTTCAAGATTCATGACTTAGCTAAAAATAATGTATCTGTTAGAAACTCAAAATAAAACTATGAAAAACTTGTAATGTCCCCATTCAAATAATTGCATAGCAGGAAAATTCCATCAATCCTACTAGTTCCCTAGGTTGGGTGGAAACATTGGGAAGTTAATAAGAGAGCTAATAAATGGTGTTTAGAAATTAGAAGGAATAAATATTTATTTAATGGATTTAATTAAATGAATGCAAGTGAAAAATGAAATGGCTATGGAGAATGGACACACATGGAGACTATGGGGCCCACTCAAGCAAGAATTCCTATGTTAAAGGGCATCCTCCTCTTGCAATCTTGAATCTATGGGAAGACTAATTTTTTTGGATGGATCATAAGGTTAATATACTTGTCCAGATACTTCATACGTCGAATTTGGGATGAATTGTAACTTACATGGGGAGAGGAAGATCCAAATGGGATTTTCATGGACACTTGGCTAGATTCCCCTTACATTTATGACATCTATGACACCAACGATGGAGATTATATGACATTTATGACAAAATTCAGATATGAAGGCTGACATATGACATATCTAACATGTCTTTCCTGAATAGAGCATCTTATATGGCGCTCATGGGAGTTGGAGAAGTCCAAGAGGCTCCTACTCGAATTTGGGAGAAGAGGGAAGGTGAAGAGAGAGGCCACATGGCATAGCATGAGCAGCCACACCAATTCGACTTGGATTTTTTTTATAGATGTATTTGGAACCTTATAAAACCAATAATTTTTATAAAATGAAGGGATCAGCCATGAGAAGGCCCTTTTGATCATTTGTGAAAATTGTTATTGTGAAGAGAGAGAGCTAGTGGATGACTAGTTCATGCCCTAGCCAATTTCGAGGGTGAAATATTCCCATCCTAGTTGGTGTTTGGAGAGGACACTTGGGTATTTCAAGGAGCTTAAATCGAGTCATAACTTACAGGTGCAAGCTACAGCATCTCGTTGGCATATCAAGTTCAGCTTGTCCTTCCTTTCATCCCAAGTTTTCTCGGCATATTTCAGCTCTATGGAGTGAGGCACACTTGGTGAGCTATTCATCTCTTTGAGGGAGATTCTCTTGCTACAGTATTTTGTATTCTGATTTAAATTATCTGATATTTAATTTTAGAAATATCTCATGTCTAAAGGCCAATAAATCTCATGTATTATTGCTCAATAATGAAGAAACAATGCCATTTCCCCACTACCTTGTTGTCAACTCTTGTAATCTTGATGGATTCGAATGAATGTATAAAATATTGATGATTTGTGAATGAATGGACTGTAATTAAATTATATTATGGGTTTCATGTTCAGTAACTGATAATTTGTGGCCATTGGGTCAAATTTCATAGAAATTGGGGCAAACTACACCTCATCTCCCCAAGGGTCCAAAACTAGTTTTTTATATCTAATTGAAAGAAGTGATAACAGAAATGGGAGGTCGATTGGTTATGCATATGAGTTTATGATAATGTATTATACACATCACCTACTTCAATTTAATAATTCAAGTGCGTTTTTGCACATTTGGGAAGCCATTTCTATCAATTACCGCGGGGGCGATTTGAGCCCAAAATTGCCAGTAAAATCATCTATCTTGTTCATAATTTAGTACAGACTTGCATAAGTTATTGGAGGGCCATAATAAATACCTAAACATATTAATTAAGTTATTATATCATTCATACACATTATCTGAATATTTGGGAGCAATTGGGCTGATTTGGAGACCAATACACTAAAACTAGTCAAGAGCCAAAATAGTGAAAAAATTGGAAAATTGGGCATTTTGGTAAAAAAATTTAAAAGAGGACATTACAAGTGGTATCAGGGAATTTTATTGGCACATTATGGTGTTAAAAAGGATTCAAATAAATAAACCACCACCCTTAGAATCTAAATTGGAAGGTGCTCGGCTTGTAGAAGAAGAACTAGAAGAAAAAAAGGTACCTTTGACTAAACCCATAGCTCACGAGGGAGAAGACTACACTAAGGAGAAAATGGAGTATCTCAAACTTATAAAACCATGTTTGAAGAAACATCCAAGGATATCACCCAACATATGGTATACATGACCCAACAGATAGAAAAAGTATTTGAATTGATGGCTAGTCAAATGGGAAGCAAAGGGATAATAGGAGATAGTGGTAGTTCACAATCAGCAGAAAAGAAGACAATGGGTGAGTACATTTTCTCATGAACAGGACCTCATAATATACCCCATGAATTTCAGATCATACCAAGGCCTACTTCACCTAAATTTCTTATTCCCAAAGAAGCAACTAACATTCAATTTGAAACTGATACAATAACAAAAGAATGGGCTAAATTGGATGAAGAGTGTAGGAGAAGTATAACATTTGAGCAGTACTTCACCATGGAAAATAAAATCAAAAAGGAGGAAAATAAGTCTCTACACAAAAAAAAAAAAAATTAATTGTACCATAGTTAAAGTGCCACTTCCTACTTTTGATGGTTCATCTCAATGTTCTGCTAACACTTGGGTGCAAAAATTGGATGTGTATTTTCAGCTAAATCCTATGGCGGAAGAATATGCTTTAAAAATGGCTATTTTGCACTTGGATGGAGATTCCAATTAATGGTGGTTCCATGTCCTGAAAACCTTGGGTCATGATCAGGCTAAAACATATGGGGGATTTTTTGACAAGGTATTATAAAGGTTTGAGCAAAAAGATCCAGAATTGTCTTTCAAAGAACTAGCACAATTGAAGCAGGTAGGGACTCCTATTGAGTATATGTTGGAATTCCAAAGATTATCAGTTGGATAATGTATCTATGGGAAGGTTAGTATTTCTGTTCACTAAAGGTTTGGCAGAGCCCTTAAAAGGTTTGGACAAATCCCACATTCCCACTAACTTAAATGATGCAATGAGCTTGACTAGAGATATTCAAAATGTGCTTCCTAGAACAAGATTCCCTCCCAGGCCTAAATTCAAATTTGAAATAAATCCTTGGAAAAAGGATGCACCTGATAATAAGTTTTGGAAAATATATACATCTAAAAAGAATAATAAATAAGGAAAAAATATGGATGATCTTCGAAGGAAAAAATTGTGCTTCGCATGCTTCCAACCATGGACACCAGGGCATACATGTCGTAAAGGAAAAGCTCAATACATAGAACTATTTTTTGATAATGATGAGAATGAAGGGGGTATGAAGGAAGAATGGAAAATTCCATATCAAGAGGAGGAATATGAGAGAACAGCTTAAGAATAAAAACAATAAGAAAATCATCCTTCATCGAACAAAGCAAGAATGGCAATACTTTCAGCAGTGCCTCGCTATCACACTATTCAATGCAAGGGTGTGGTATTGGGACAAATAGCTTCAGTTTTGGTATATGGAGGAGCTACACATAATTTCATTGATGAAGAGATGGTGGAGAAAACAAATATACCCAAGTGAACCATTCGATGGCTTCACAGTTGTCATTCCAAGTCACAACACAATGCAATGCAACACATGGGTTCCAAAGCTGCAAGTCACCATAGGTAACTATACTTTTGCTGACAGTTTTTATGTGTTGATGTTTCTGATACTAATGTAGTATTTGGAGTACAATGGTTGTATTCAATAATAGAGAATTCAGTAAATTATCAAATTCCTGAAATAAAATTTCAAGATTCAACAGGTGTACTAAGGGTTGTGAGAGGGAAGCACACTTACCCAAAACAGGTAATAAATTGCAATGGTATGAGATCTATATTGAGGCATGGTGATAGAGAATGGGCTGATGAATTTTATATCACCTCTCCCAAGACAAAAATCAGAGTTGTTAAACACCCAAAGGAGATAGAGACACTTTTGCACAAATATGAAAAAGTTTTCAGAGATCTTCCACATGGTAGACAACCTGATAGGGGGGTTGAGCATAACACTATTTTGGAGGAGGGTACTTCACCCATTTAGATACCACCTTATAGAAATCCCAAGAATTTCAGATATGGTATTTATAAGGCCATTCAATAAATCTTAGAGTTGGAACTCATTAGACCAAGCTCTAGCCCTTATGCTTCTTTAGTAGTGTTGGTAAAGAAAAAAGATGAAACTTTGAGGATGTGTATAGAATTTAGAGCTTTGAACAAGAAGACCATCAAGAATAGATATCATATTCCTAGGATTGATGAGCTCATCGATGAGCTATTTGTAGCTAATTACTTTTCCAAAATTGACCTTAGATCCGGTTATCACCAAATGCAGATGAAGGAGGAAGACGTGCAAAAGACTTCTTTTCGATGTCATTATGGTCACTTTGAGTTTCTTGTTATGCCATTTTGGTTGACTAATGCTCCAGATACATTTAAAGCATGTATGAATAGAATATTTTGCAAGCAGCTTAGAAGGTTTTTTTTAGTCTTCTCTGATGATATTCTCATTTATAGTAAAACTTGGGAAGAGCACTTGCAACACCTAGAGAGTGTGTTGAAAACTTTGCAAGAACAGTCTATGTATGCTAAGATGTCTAAATGTGAATCTTGGGAACATTATTGGGAAATATGGAGTGAAAGTGCAGATGGAAAATATCAGGGCTATCTTAGAATGGCCATCACCAAAAAACATCACAGAATTAAGAGGCTTCATTGGAATATGTACATACTACAGGAAAATTGTGAGAGGGTTCTCCAAGTTGACTTCTCCACTCACTGATTTGACTAAGAAGGATTGCATGTATTTGGTAGTGGATAGATTGACTAAGTTTTCTCATTTCTTTGTTGTTACATCCTCTTTTAGTGTTGCACAAGTGGCTGACATTTTTTTCAAAGAAATCTTCAAATTGCATGGGTTCCCCAAGAGCATTGTGAGTGATAGAGATGGTAGATTCATAAGTGCTTTTTGGCAAGAAATTTTCAGATTGGCGGGCACTCATTTGACTCCAAGTACAATCTACCATCTCCAAACTGATGGAAAAATAGATAGGGTGAGTAAATGGTTGGAAGGGTACCTCCAAAACTATCTAGGAGAACAACAAAAATCTTGGACACAATGGCTACACTTGGGTGAGTTTTGCTACAACACCACCTTTCACATGTCAATAGGGATGTCTCCTTTTAGATAATTATATGGTTATGATGCACTTACATTTTATGATATGATATTTGTTGATAGTAGAGCTCCAAAAGCTAAACATTGCGGGGAAGAAAACCAAGAAATTTTAAAGCTTTTAAAAGACAATTTGTAGGTTGCCCAAAATCAGCAAAAACAATACGCAGATAAACATAGAGAGGAAAGGACCTTTCAGGTTGATGATTTAGTGTATTTTAGTTTGTATCCATACAAACAAGCATCTCTCAAAAGGAATGGAGTATAAAATCTAAATCCAAGATGCTATGGGCCCTACAAGGTAATCTGGAAGATTCGAGAAGTAGCATATGAGTTGGAACTTCCGGAAGGGAGTAAAATTCATAATTTATTTCATGTTTCTTGTCTCAAGAAAGATATTTTTTAGAAAAAATTCATTTCAGATACAGTCCCTCCTTTGGATTATTAAGGACATCTCACACTTATTCTGGAAAAGGTTTTGAAGACAAGGAACAGAAGATTGAGGAGTAGAACAATCAAAGAATGCTTGGTGCAATGGATGGATCTACCAAGTGAAGATGCCACATGAGAATAGGAGAATATTTTGCAGCATCCAAATCTGAAATTACTTGAGGACAAGAAATATTGGGTGGGGAGGACTGTAATGTCCCCATTCAAATAATTGCATAGCAGGAAAATTCCGTCAATCCTACTCGTTCCCTAGGTTGAGTGGAAACATTAGGAAGTTAATAAGGGAGCTAATAAATGGTGTTTAGACATTAGAAGGAATAAATATTTATTTAATTTATTTAATGAAATTAATTCAAGTGAAAAATTAAATGGCTATGGAGAATGGAGACACATGGAAACTATGGGGCCCACTCAAGCTAGAATTCCTATGTTAAATGGCATCCTCCTCTTGCAATCTCGAATCTATGGGAAGCATAATGTTTTTGGATGGATTATAATGTTAATATAATTTTCCATATACTTCATAGGTCAAATTTGGGATGAATTGTAACTTACATGGAGAGAGGAAGAGCCAAATGGGAGTTTCATGGACACTTGGCTAGATTCCCCTTACATTTATGACATCTATGACACCAATGATGGAGATTCAATGATAGTTATAACACAAGTTAGATATGAAGGCTGACATATAACATATCTGACATGTCAGCTCTGAATAGAGCATCTTAGATGGCTCTCATGGGAGTTGGAGAAGACCAAGAGGATCCTCCTTGAATTTGGGAGAAGAGGGAAGGTTAAGAGAGAGGCCACATGGCATAGCATGAGCAGCCACACCAATTCGACTTGGATTTGGCTTATGGATGGATTTTTAACCTTATAAGATCAATATTTTTTATTAAATTCAGGGATCAGCCATGATAATTCCCTTTTTTATCATTTGTGAAAATTTTTATTATGAAGAGAGAGAGCTAGTGGATGACTAGTTCATGCCTTAGCCAATTTCGAAGGTGAAAGATTCCCATCCTAGTTGATGTTTGGAGAGGCCAATAAAGTATTTCAAGGAGAATAAATGGAGTAATAAGTTACAGGTTCAATATACAGAAGCTCATGGACATATAAAGTTTATCTTATTCTTCCTTTCATCTCAAGCTTTCTGACCATATTTCAGCCATATGGAGTGAGGCACACTTGGTGAGCTATTCATCTCTTTGAGGGAAATTATCTTTCTCCAGTATTTTGTATTCTAATGTAAATGATATTTTATTTAAGTTAATAAATCTCTCAGTTTGAAATTCCAATAAATATCATGTATTATTGCTCAATAATGAAGAAACTGTGTCATTTCCCCACTACCTTGTTGTAAACTTTTGTAATCTTGATGGATTGATATGGATGTATAAAATATTGATTATTTATGAATGAATGGACTGTAATTAAATTATATTATGGGATTAATGTTCAGTAATTGAGAATTTTTGTCCATTGGGTCGAATTTCATAGCAATTGGAGCAAACTACACCTCATTTCCCCAAGGGTCCAAAACTAGTTTTATATCTGATTGAAAGAAGTTATAACATCCATGGGAGGTTGATCGATTATGAATATGAGTATCTAATAATGTATTATACACATACCCTGATTCAATTTAATAATTTTATTGGGTTTCTTCACATTTGGGAAGCCATTTCTACCACTTACCTCGGGCGGAATTTGAGCCCAAAATTGCTAGTAAAATCATCTATCTTGTTCAAAATTTAGTATAGAATTGCAGAAGTGATTGGAGGGCCATAATACATCCATGAACATAATAATTAATTTATTATATCATTCATACACCTTCTCTGAAGGTTTGGGAGCAATTGGGCTGATTTGGAGACCAAGACACTAAAACTAGTCAAGAGCCAAAATTGTGAAAAAAATTGGAAAATTAGGCATTTTGGTAAAAAAATTAAAAATGGACATTACAAAAATCAAATTATCGAATAGATAAATGGCCTAGAAACACTAACAAATTAAATAATATAACAAGTTCTTTGGAAGGGTGATGAAATGGTAATTAAAAGGATATTTATAAGTTTTCAAATGATTTTTTTAATTTTTTAATATGATTTTGAAAAGATAACTGTTTTTTTTAATTTATTGGTAGTCCAAATCATAATTAAACATATTTCACCATACAAATATAGATGTCATTAATTAGTAAATTAATTTTATCATATTTGTACTATGTCAAATATTTATTGGATTTGAAATTTCAAATGAATTTATTCCATATACTAATCTCTCTCTCTCTCTCTCTCTCTCTCTCTCTCTCTCTCTCTATATATATATATATATATATAGAGAGAGAGAGAGAGAGAGAGATAGCCAACATCATATTAAAAGATTCAATCTCATATATTTATTAGAAAATCTCTTATGCAATCAAGGACATGCATTGGTAATATCTGTAATGTCCCCTTTTTGGAAATTTTATTAAAATGCCCAATTATCCAATTTTTTCACAATTTTGGCTCTTGACTAGTTTCAGTGTCTTGGTGTCCAAATCAGCCCAATTGCTCCCAAATATTCAGAGAAGGTGTATGAATGATATAATAACTTAATTATTATGTTCATGGATGTATCATGGTCCTCCAAATAGCTTTGAAAGTCTATATCAAATTCTGAATAAGATAGATGAATTTACTAGCAATTTTGGGACTCAAATCCCTCCCGGGTAATTGTCGGAATGGATTCCCAAATGTACATAAAATCACTCAAATTCTCAAATTGAAGTAGGAGATGTGTATAATAAATTATCAGATACTCATATTCAGAACCAATCGAACTCCCAAGGTTGTTATCACTACCTTCAATCAGATATAAAAAACTAGTTTTGGACCCTTGGGGAAATGAGATGTAGTTTTCCCCAAATGCTATGAAATTCGACCCAATGGCCACAAATTCTCTGTTACATACCATGAAAACAATAATATAATTTAATTACAGTTCATTCATTCATAAATCATTAATGGTGCAGACATATATTCGATTCCATCAAGATTGCAAGTGTTTACAACAAGGTATTGGGGAAATGGCACTATTTCTTCAATATTAGACAATAATACATGAGATATCTTGGATTTTCTACCTGAGATATTTCTGAACATAAATAAAATATCATTTAAATCAGAATACAAAATACTAGAGCAAGATAATCTCCTTGAAAGATATGAATAGCTCACCAAGTGCGTCTCACTCCATAGAGCTAAAATATGGTGGGAAAACTTGAGATGAATGGAAGAACAAGATGATATTGGGATGTACATGAAATTCCAGTAGCTTTCACTTGAAAATAAGACTCCATTAAATCTCCATGAAATACCCGAGTGACCTTTCCAAACACCAACTAGGATGGGAATCCTTCACCCTCGAAATTGGCTTAAGTAAGAAAACTAGTCATCCACTAGCTCTCACAATTCACAAATGAGAAAATTATTATTCTCATGGCTGATACCTGTATTTTATAATAATTATTGGTCTTCTAAGGCTCCAAATCCATCCATAAACCAAATCCAAGTCGAATTGGTGTGGCTGCTCATGCTATGCCATGTGGCCTCTCTCTTCACCTTCCCTCTTCTCCCAACTTTGCGTAGGAGCCTCTTGGCCTTCTCCAACTCCCAAATTCGACCTCTAAGATGATATATTCAGTCTTGACATGTCAGTATGTTATTATTTCAGCCTTCATATCTGAATTTTGTCATAATTGTCATAGAATCTCCATCATTGGTGTCATAGATGTCATAAATGTAAGGGGAATCTAGCCAAGTGTCCATGAAACTCCCGTTTGGTTCTTCCTCTCCCATGTAATTTAAAATTCATCCAAAATTCAACATATGAAGTATATGGAAAATTATATTAACCTCATAATCCATCCCAAAACATTAGGATTCCCATAGATTCGAAATTACAAGAGGAGGATGCCATTTAACATAGAAATTCTAGCTTGAGTGGGCCCCATAGTCACCATGTGTCTCCATTCTCCATAGCCATTTCAATTTTTTCTTGTATGTATTTAATAAGATACATTATTAAATATTTATCCTATTCTAATTTCTAAACATCATTTATTATCCCCCTTGTTCCAAATCTCAAAGCTTCCACCCCCAACCTAGGAAACTAGTGATTTTCCTCCTTGGCAATTATTTGACTTTTAGCATCTCTTTGACAAATTTCATGAATATGGAAAATTTTATTCGGCCATTGTGACCCAATCCAAAATTTGGGACATTACAAATCCTCCCTTCCCAATATTTCTTGTCCTCAAGCAATTTCAAACATGGTTGTTGAAGAACCTACTTTCTGTATGATTCTTTGAAGTTGCCACTAAACTGCCCATCTTGAGTTTTTGAGATTCCATGAAGATTTTAGAGAGGAACCACCATTTTTTTTGCTGCACTTCTCTGATTAAAATCACCTTATTAACTGTGGAATCCATCTCCCATACTGCATGTTTCCCTAATAATTTGGAATCAATGGGACTAAAAACTATCACAGGGTCCCATTTCTTGCATTGCACTCCAACAATTAAGAGTGCTCTCCAACTCATACCATTAGGAAAGAGAATTCCTGGATCCCATTTTCTTGTATTAATTCTTCCAAACATCATGAGTACATAATATATATCATCAAAGTACATAACAACATAATAAAAAGATACATCAAGGAGGTGCCTCATCAAAAAATCATGAAAGTGCTTATACCTCCAAGTGAGTAGACTACCATTTTCCAAGTGCATTCATGCTTCAAGTGACCAATCAAATATGCTCCAATGACATAGGTGAGTATCACATGTCCTATAATGAACCTCCACTCAAAAATTTGAACCAAATAGTGAGCAACAGAAACATGGAGACTTCAAATGACTCAAAGAAGTCTTACCCATACATCCATGAATGAGTGACTCATAAAGATATAACAATGTATGTGTCTGGTAAAAAAAATGTTCTCCTATTACAAGTCTATTCACCCTAGTGTGGGATGAAGTTCCTCCAACTTCTAATAGACTAGGAAAGGAGCAAGGAAAATCATGAGTCTCCAAGTGACTCAAGTGAACATCATAGGTGCACCCATGTAGATGTGTATAATCATAACGTAAACAAGGATGCTATTGCAAATGTAAATAAGATGGTTCTCTAATAACTCCATCATCAAACAGAGAAATATAATGTCCATGCTCTTCATGTGGCACCATCAAAAAGAAACCTTTCACCCATACTTCATTAGGATGAATGCTGCAAACTTTGGAAGTGTAGGATGTAGGCAAAAGAACCAACTCACCCAAATGCTTAGTAAGTGAAAAATTGTCATAATGTGAATGATCCATAGTGGTAGGATTATGCACCTCCCTAAAAAATGCAAAACGTTCCTCATGGGTTGGTTCCAAGGTGGTGGAATTATGCACTTCTTCAAAAATTGTGTAACCATTTTCAAGAAGCAACTCAAGTTCCTCTTCCACCATTACTAGTGATTGGATATCATCACTATCATCCTCAAGCACATCAAGAGCTTGAAACTTTTCATGTTTCTCATGATCCATCATGTCATGAGAATCCTCCAAGCAATCTACCTTATGAAAATCTAAAACATCGTAGCAAAACCAAGTGTCTTGCAACATTTCAAGAAGTTGCTCATTTTGAATTATGAGCTTATCAATAACTTCATTATTCTTCAAGTAGGATTCATGTAACCATTCACTAAGCTCAATGAAATTTTTTATATAAAAAATAAAAGACATGAAATTACCTTTGATGTTGCACATTCCTCTTTGAATCTTCTCCATGTCTTCAAGGAATGATGGCTCCTCCAATGAAGTAGCTCTCCAACAAGAATTTGATACCAATGCTTGAGTTTCATGGAGTATTCTAATCACCTCTTAGATATTATTTTCATTCATCTTTAAGGACCCTCCAAGAAAATCAGGCTCTTGCAAATGATCCTCCTCATCTTCTTCCTTCTTGCTTGGACCAACTTCATGAAGCTCAAGTGGTGATGGGGAAGTTGATCTTGTTTCTTCTTCAACTGCTACAAGGTATTCATTTTCATGTTTAATGGAATTTTGGCTTGCAGAACACTTTCAGAAGTGATCTCTTTGTCACTAACATATAGGTGTGAGAACCCATCAGCAGGTACTCCTTCATAGTTCAAGCATCCATCATTAGATTCTCTTTGTTTCATTTCCAAGGTAGCATGTGTCTCAAAATTATCTTCAGTATTTTCAATAAAAAATTATTCATACTTATGTGATGTATCTTCATATTTTTCAGAGTCACTTGGGATTGAATTTCTATCCTCTTCATGCACTACTTCTTCTACTTCACGTATTTCAAAACTAGGTGGTTCATGGGTCTCCTCCTTTTGCTCCTTCAAGAAAACTGATGCATTTTTCCCCTTGGTTTCCTTAAAATCAATATATTTTTCTCAACTTTGGATAGCCAAAAATTCAAATCCTTTCATAATATTATTGGTCATGTCTTCAAGGATAGGTTCCGTTCTTTTTATTATCTCCTCACCATCATATGAGGTTCTCTTTTCATGCCTAGTCATAGTTTCCAAAAAATTGCCTTCTTCTTCTACTTTTTTTTTCCTCTTCAACAAAAGCACTTTTGGGTTTCAATATATAATGGTGGTCCATAAATTATTGTAATCATAAATATAATACCATATCAGGTGCCAAGATCATGCTCTGATACCACTGTAATTTCCCCTTTTTTGGAAATTTTATTAAAATGCCCAATTATCCAATTTTTTGACAATTGTGGCTCTTGACTAGTTTTAGTGTCTTGGTCTCCAAATCAGCCCAATTGCTCCAAAATCCTTAGAGAAGGTGTATGAATGATATAATAACTTAATTATTATGTTCATGGATGTATTATGGTCCTCCAATCAGTTCTGAAAGTCTATATCAAATTCTGAATAAGATAGATGAATTTACTAGCAATTTTGGGTCTCAAATCCCTCCCGGGTAATTGTCGGAATGGCTTCCCAAATGTACATAAACTCACTCAAATTCTCAAATTGAAACAAGGTGTGTGTAGAAGACATTATCAGAGACTCATATGTAGAACCAATCGAACTCCCATGGCTATTATCACTTCCTTCAATCAGATATAAAAAACTAGATTTGGACCCTTGGGGAAATGAGATGTAGCTTGCCCCAAATGCTATGAAATTCGACCCAATGGCCACAAAATCTCAGTTACAGACCATTAAACCCATAATATAATTTAATTACATTTTATTCAATCATAAATCATCAATGGTGCACACATATATTCGATTCCATCAAGATTGCAAGAGTTTACAACAAGGTATTGGGGAAATGGCACTGTTTCTTCAATATTGGACAATAATACATGAGATATCTTGGATTTTAGACCTGAGATATTTCTGAACTTAAATAAAAGATCATTTACATCAGAATACAAAATAATGGAGAAAGATAAGCTCCCTCAAAGAGATGAATAGCTCACCAAGTGCGCCTCACTCCATAGAGCTGAAATATGGTGAGAAAACTTGAGATGAATGGAAGAACAAGGTGATATTGAGATGTCCACGAAATTCCTGTAGCTTGAACCTACAAATAAGACTCCATTAAAGCCACATGAAATACCTGAATGGCCTTTCCAAACACCAACTAGGATGGGAATCTTTCACCCTCGAAATTGGATTAAGGAAGAAAACTAGCCATCCACTAGCTCTCACAATTCACAAATGACAATTTCACAAATGAGAAAAAGCTTCTTCTCATTGATGATCCCTCTATTTTATAAACATTATTGGTCTTATAATGTTCCAAATCCATCCAACGACCAAATCCAAGTCGAATTCGTGTGGCTGCGCATGCTATGCCATGTGGCCTCTCTCTTCACCTTCCCTCTTCTCCCAAATTTGAGTAGGAGTCTCTTGGCCTTCTCCAACTCCCAAATTCGACCTCTAAGATGCTCTATTCAGTCCTGAAATGTCAGTATGTCAGTATGTCAGCCTTAAAATCTGACTTGTGTCATAACTGTCATAGAATCACCATCATTGGTATCATAGATGTCACAAATGTAAAGGGAATCTAGCCAAGTGTCCATGAAACTCCCATTTGGCTCTTCCTCTCCCATTTAATTTACAATTCATCCCAAATTCGACCTATGAAATATATGGACAAGTATATTAACCTCATAATCCGTCCCAAAACATTAGGCTCTCCATAGGTTCGAAATTACAAGAGGAGGATGCCATTTACCATAGGAATTCTAGCTTGAGTGGCCCCATAGTCTCCATGTGTCTCCATTCTCCATAGCCATTTCAATTTTCTATTGTATTTATTTAATAAGCTACATTATTAAATATTTATCCTCTTCTAATGTCTAAACATCATTTATTATTCCCCTTATTCCAAATCTCAAAGCTTCCACCCCCAACCTAGGAAACAAGTGATTTTCCTCCTTGGCAATTATTTGACTTTTAGCATCCCTTTGACAACTTTCATCAATATGGAAAATGTGATTTGGCCATTGTGACCCAATGCAAAATTTGGGACATTACAATATCAACATAAATCCATCTTAAACCTTGATTTATCAAGAATCAAAAGGGATCAAATTCTTTTAGGTGTAAATTTTTTTCATATAAAATAAAAAATTAGGATTAAAAAAATTACACCTAAAAAAATTAATCCTTCTCCCTACTTCATAAATCTATTTTTAAAATGAATCTATATTTATTTTAATTTTTTTAATTTTCTATTTAAAACTTAAAATTAAACCAATATATGTCATTCTAACTTTACTTAACTTTTTTTAGAGTTTAAATATATACATGATAACATATCCCTCTTGCTAAGTTGTAAAACATATCACTACTCTTAATACAATCACTCAACATCGATTAACTTTTTTTATATTAAAAAAAACGGCACTTTGTCTTTGCACTCTAACCTTGTGTGGTGCCTCGTTACAATAGTATGACATAATATTTTTGTAAATACTCCAATTTAAACATGTTAATTTTAAAATTTTATCGCTCAAATTTTAAAATGATTACATTTATCGTTTCCGAAAACAAAATTTATAATTCGTCATATTATTATCCAACATAATTATGAATAAATGTTATTGAAATACAAAAGCCATACCCTTTTCTCAACATATTTGTAATTTTATTAAATTGTCACCACACTTTTGGCATGACCTTAGGCTTGGAATCTCATTTTGGCGTATCTTCTATTTTATATTGTTTCATTGTGTACCTCTATCAACATGCAAAAATCATATCCGATAAGACCATAGGGACCTCCTTGTAAAAATCATATCCGATGAGACCATAGGGACCACCTTGTAGTATGTACAAACCATATTTTACATACCACTTCATCTAGTTGTAGTTGTAATATGTACTTCTTCTTGATCAAGACCTTATCAAGACACACCATAGGGAACATTTTGTAGTATGTACTTCTTGATCTCGTCTAATAAACTATACTATATTTTACATGTCACTCTACCTCACCAAAATTCTATAAAGAGAAGGATTGTGACTAAGTGCGCAACAAGATGCCAAACCAATAATCGATGTCTTTTTGGATCATGAATTTAATTTTTGAGGATCTTGCTTTTGTGGTCTAAAAATAAAATCTTAGAAATATATTACAATTAACTTTGCCATATCAAATAGTTATCCCTATAATATGTACAAAGGCTTTGATATGATTTATGTAAGGATGGTAAGTTTTATTTATTTAATGTCATAAATCTATATGTCTACTTCTTTGGTAGGGCTCATGTTTTTTTTTTTCTTGATATGAAGTTAAGCTCATGGTGTCACAACCCATGAGCCTAGTACTAGCCATGTATAAAAAGAGTGAGAATTTTTAATTTATTTTTTAGTTTTGAGGTATTGGGTATAGGCTCCGTTTTTTGCGGAATGTATTTTCCGTGACTTTTTGTTATTGAGTTATGTGATGTTTTCTTCTCTGGGGATTGTCAAGGATCCTTCATACAGTGAGGGTTTTGTGAACTCACCGCTACAGCGTTTGGTGACCCTTTCTATACGATACTTTGGCCTAAGGTTTTTTAGGTTGCTCGGATTTTTAAACATTTTCTTGGAATTAGTTTTATTGGTTGGTGTTATGATCTGAAAACCTTGTTTTCCTACTTCCCGAGGTGGGCCTCTATTCAAGACGATGGGATTATCCATCATCTTTGGGTTACTGTTTACACCATGAAGAAAAAAACTAGAAAACGGGGCCTATCTAATCCACCCCTTTCCAGGAAGTCAGATATATCCTTAGTTGAGGAGGCTTTCCCTCCACATTGCGCCTCCTCAACAACTACTACTGGACCAAGCAAGCCCAAGGATTACTATGAAGCCCTTCATTTTGAATCTTCTGGAAAGCTTTTGAGCTCTTCTAAATTTGTTGTTCCTAAATCACCTAAGCCATCTTCTTGCAAACTATTCAAGACTAGCCCTACCCTTTCAGCACTATCTTCTATATCCCCAAGTGTTTCACCTTTGTCGACTATTTAATCTACAAACCTTGATGGTTCTTTAGTGGACCCTTATAGTATTATGAATAGTCTCAGGTCCAAATGGATCAAAAGGAAGGAAAATGCCCCAAATTTGGACTTAGGGGAGGATCTTTAAATGTATGAGGTTTGTATGATGTTGTAATATGCACTTGTTGGCATATTCGGCGAATGCAATCTCTCTTTGGCTTCTTTTAGACTATTGGCACATGATACTTGGGATATCATCCCTGGATATGCCCCACGATGTATTTCCCTGGAAAAGGATTGATGGGGTACTTTCTTAAATAAGCCCAAGGATGCACACAAATTCCTCAACGGAGTTTGGATGAAGGATTTTTTTGATGTCCCTCTTTAAGAAATTTAATTAAATGACCATTTTTTTCACTTTTTTCCCTAATTCGACCTTTGACTAGTTTTGATGTCTAGATATCCAATTTGGCCCAAATGCTCCCAAATATTATGAGAAGGTGTATGAATGATATTAATATTTGAATATGATTTTCAAGGATGATTTACAACCCTCCAATTACAGCTTCAAACTTGTTTAATATTCTGGCCAAAGTAGGAGTCTTTACTAGCAAATTGGTGTTCCAATTCCCCCTGGGTAAATGCTGGAAATGGCTTCTCAAATGCTCCCAAAACCACTCAAATTTATGAATAGAGACACAGTATTTTTTATTTACATGATTAAGGTCTCATATGCATCAATATTTAGTTTATACAGGCTGTTATGACCCTCTCCCAAACAGCTACAAAATCACTAATTCGACCCCCTTGGGGAAATGGCACCAAATCTTCTCCAAATGCAATTAAACTGAGTAAAATGACTTCAAATGTTGAAGTGATGAACATGAAACTTGTAATACTCATAAATTAAATTCCATTCATCGTACATATATCATATATACATTCTCCCATTCAAAATAATCAGCATTACCATGGCATACAACAGTATAGAGGGGAAATGGTCATTGTTTGCTCATTAATATTCACTTTTGCATACAACCCTTTGGTATTTCGACCTGAGTCTTTCTGAGAATGAATAATAGAGCTTATTAAACTTATTACAATCAGAAATTTACCATTATAATCTCAAAATCATCGGCATTCAATGGAATACATCAATCTAGTGGGGAAATGGTCATTGTTTTCTCATTAATAATCACTTTTACATTCAACCATTTGATATTTATACCTGAGACTTTATGAGAATGAATAATATATAATATTAAAATTATTCCAATCATAAATGGATTGAGATAATCTCTCCCAAATATTACAATAGCTCACCCAAAGCGCAATCCCTCCATGAGCAAGAATGTGCAATAAAACTGGAAATGGTTGAGAGAAAGTGATGCACTAGAAGGAACCATGAGATTCCCTGTAGATTAAACCTACAAATACAAATTCCATTAAATCTCCATAAAAGACCTGAGTGGCCTCTCCAAACACCAACTTGTATGAGAATCTTTCACCCTCGAGATTGGCTAAGGTAAGAAACTAGTCATCCACTATCTCTCTCCATTCACAAATGCAAATTTCTCAAATGATCAAAAGCTCCTCTCTTGGTTGATCCCTTTATTTTATAAACATCCTTAGACTTATAAGGTTACCAATCCATCCACAAATTCAATCCAATTCGAATTAGGGTGTGGGCTCAAGATTTGCCATGTGTCCTCTCTTTCCTAACCTTCCATCTTCCCCCAATTCAATAAGGAACCCATTGAGCTTCCCTGACTCACATGAGCACCCTATTGGGTGCTTTATTTCGACCTAACATGTTAGATATGTTATATTTCAGCATTCATATCTGATTTGTGTCATAGGTTTCATAGCATCTTCATCATTGTTGTCATAGAGCTAGGGAATCTAGTCCAAGTGTCTCACTAGTTCCAAAATGACTCTTCATCTCCCATGTAAGTTACATTTCCTTCCAAGTTCAACCTATGATGCATATGGCCAAGTTTATTAGTTTTGTAACTCATCCAAAAACATTTAGGCTTCCCATGGATTCTAAATTGCAAGAGGAGGAATCCATGTGGCATAGAAATTGTAGCTTGTGTGGGCCCCATAGTCTCCATGTGTCTCCATGATCAATTGCAACTTTGATTTTCCCTTGTATTTATTTATTTAGCTCCTTTATTAAATATTTATTCCATTCTAATTTTCAAACATCATTTATTGTCCCCCTTATTCCAAATCCCAAATCTTCCACCCCCAACCTAGGAAACTAGTAATTTTCCTCCTTGGCAATTATTTGACCCTTAGCATCAATTTGAAAAACTCTCACGAATATGGAAAATGTGATTAGGACATTGTGACCCAATGCAAATTCAGGGATATGACAAATCCTCCCTTCCCAATATTTCTTTTCCTCAAGCAATTTCAAACCTGGGTGTTGAAGAACCTGCTTTCTGTATGATTCTTTGATGTTGCCACTAAGTTGACCAACTTTGAGTCTTTGATATTCCATGAATATTTTAGAGAGGAACCACCATTATTGTTGTTGCAGTACTCTAATTAAAATCACTTTATTAATTGGGTAATACATCTCCCATACTACTTGTTTCCCAAAAAATTTGAAATAAATGGGACTAAAAAACTATCCCAGGGTCCCATTGCTTGTATTGCACTCCAACAATTAAGAGTTCTCTCCAACCCATACCACTAGGAAAGAGAATTCTGGGATCCAATTTTCTTGTATATATTCTTCCAAACATCATGATTACATAATATATATCATCAAAGTACATAAAAACGTAATAAAAATGTACATCAAGGGGGCGCCTCATCAAAAAATCATGAAAGTGCTTATACCTCCAAGTAAGTAGACCACCATTTGCTAAGTGCATACAAGCTTCAAGTGACCAATCAAATATTATCCAATGACATAGGTGAGGATCCCATGTCCTATAATTATGCTCCAAAAGGATGTGATATGCATCAAAATATTCAGACATATATTCTTTCATCAAAGAAGTGAATGAAGAATTTCCACTAAAATCTAAACCAAATAATGAGCAAAAAAAACAAGGAGACTTCAAATGAATCAAAGAAGTCTCACCCATACATCCATGAATGAGAGAATCATAAATATATAACAAAGTATGTGGATGGAAACAAAAATGTTCTCCAATTATAAATCTATTCACCCCAGTGTTGGATGAAGTTCCTCCAACATCAAATAAACCAAGTGTTGAGCAAGAGAAACCATGAGTGTTCAAGTGACTCAAATGCATATCATATGTGCATCCATGTAGATGTGTGTCATCATAAAGTAACAAAGGATGCTTCTACAAATGTGAATAAGAATGTGCTCCAACCATGTCATCATAAAAAGTAAATCTAGGAGTTCCATACTCCTCATGTGGCACCATTAAAAAGAACCCTTTCACCTATACTTCATTGAGACTAATGCTGCAAAACATGGAATTGTAGGATGTAGGAGAATGAACTAACTCACCCAAATGATCAAAAAGTGCATAATTTTAATCATGGGAATGATCCATATGGTTAGTATCATGCAGCTCCTTCAAAAGTGTGAAACCTTTGTCATAGATTGGTTCCAATGTAGAGGAATTGTGCTCTTCTTTAAAATTTGCATACCTTTCATCAAGAGACAATTCAAGTTCCTCTTCCACCACATCAAGTGTTTGTATCTATTCAATATCATCTTCAAACACATCAAGCACATTCAAATTTCCACATTTCTCATGATCTGCCATGTCATGAGAATCCTCCAAACAATCTACCATTTGACAATCTGAAACATAGGAGGAAAAACAAGTATCTTGCAACCTTTCAAGAAGTTTCTCATTTTGAATTGTGAGCTTATGATTATCCTCAATATTCTTCAAGTATGCATCATGTAAAAATTAATTAATCTCAAACAAATGGTTTCTATCAAAAAGCAAAGACATGAAATTACCTTTGATTTGGCACATCACTCTTTGAATCTTCTCCATGTCTTCAAGGAAGGATGTTTCCTCCAATGAAGTAGCTATCCAACAAGAATTTGATGCTAATGCTTGAGTGTCATGGAAAATGACAAAGGACTCTTGGATCTTATTTTCATTCATCTTTGAGGACCCTTCAAGAAAATGAGGCTCTTGCAAATGAACCTCCTCATCTTCCTCCTTCTTGCTTGGACCAACTTCATGAATCTCAAGTGGTGATGGGGAAGTTTATCTTGTTTCTTCTTCAACTGCTACAAGGTCTTCATTTTCATGTTTAATGGAAGTTTGGTGTAACACCCTGGTTTTGACCTCGGTTGCATTAAAAATGTATATGATGTATATATTGTAATTAATCATGGTGAGGTGCTAAAGGAAAAATCCCCACCATCGAATTAGTGTTTTATGTTTCAGCGATTAAAATCGTTGGCGATGGTATCTCATGCTAGGCAGACACATTATAATTTTGGATTTTATGTAAATATGCAATTAAATTAAAATACCCACAACCGTATATGTCAATGAAACATAAAACAAATGGGGGCATGATTTCCTAAGGAAAAGGGGGGGGGATATTCAAACCTTTGGGCCAATGGGGAAAATCCAAATGTCAAAGGGAGAACCCGTCAAACTCTCAACTACCCATTTCGTCTCTTGTGTACAATCATTTAATTCTGCCAAAAATTGGTTGGGTTAGTTATTGCGTGAGAATGGGCAAGGTATGGGAGTCAGAAATTCGAATTTGGGGAAGCACCCATTTTTGGGAAAAAATTTTTTGACTTATGGGGAAAGTCATTGCCCAAAAATGTTTCCCATTCCCTCATGCATTCACATCTTTCTCCTCTCTCACATTTTTGGAGATGTTGTGCATTCCCCAGTCACGTTTTTGTAGATTTCTTCAATCTCCCCATGGCTAGGAAGTCATTTTTGGAAAGCTCAGTGGATAGGCTCTTTGCTTGATGGTTTTGGTCTTGTTTATACTCATTACTGGCTGGGAAAAACCATTTCTTTGTTACACAGTGAGTGGGAGAAGAGACCCATGATTTCTGGGGTGTTTGTTGAGTCTGTTTTTCCCACGTGAAGGCCATAAACGTTTCTGGAAATCAATTGTTTTTGGGGGCTTGTTTTTACCCATTTTGGAAATTCGTTTTGTTACCAAAACCATTTTTCCTCAACCTAGAATTTTGTATCTTGTTGTGTGTGCATATTTTTCTTGATCTGAACTGATTGGGAGTGGAATTGGTTCTAAACTGGATTGATAAACCTAGTGAATGAAGGAACCTCACAGGTAGATATAGAGGGGTTGGTTTTTTTCCTTGCACACCTTGAATAGCGCTAGAATGGAAGGCATAGCCTGAGGGACTGTGTAGTATAGAAGGGGATGCTTCCTTGTGTTGGGTGTGTAAATGTTTAGAAGTCAAGCTAGATCTGGTGTAGGTGTCCATAGCTTTGTGGTTGATCTCACTAACTTAGCAATTCAGCCTTCCACCTCCCTAGTAGCCTGATAAACCCAACTGTGTTTGGCTTGGATGAATTTTGATATAACTTTGGCTATGTGTAAGCCTGCTAGTGTTCCGTTATTCCTTGTGGGAATCATTCCCAGCTCGGAGGTGGCAGTGTTGCTGAGAGATTGATGAGCACATAGTCCTATGGTTGGGTGGAACGTTGTAGCGACATAGCTGGTTGTGAGACAAGCTTCTTTCAATATAAGTATCTCTTGTGTTAATATCTGCATTTGTATTTTCTTGATGAAATATTATGAACATTTATAATGTGTTGAATGCTTGAACGAAATGTAATTGCTTCCGCTGTATATTGCATGTTTTACAAATCTGTGTATGTTTCTAAGTTCAATGCATTTTATATTACATTATGGGGCTTAGATTTCCTGGATTGATAGCAGCATAGTCGGTTTTTCTCTCTGGTAGAAGGGTGGGGATGTGACATTTCACTTGCATCAACACTTTCAAAAGTGATCTCTATGTCACCAACATAGAGGTGTGAGCACCCATTAGTAGGTACTCCTTCATAGTTCAAGAATCCATCAGTAGATGCTCTTTGTTTCATTTCCAAGGTAGGATGTGTCTCGAAATTATCTTTAATATTTTCAATAGAAAATTCCTCATACTCATGTGATGTCTCTTCACAATTTTCAAAGTCACTTGGGAGTGACTTTCGATCCTCATAATGTAATCATTTTTCTATTTCACTACCCACAGAACTTGGTGGCTCCTTGGTCTTCTCCATACATGTGCATTGTTGATTATTTCTTAATGAATTCACATTTGAATTATTTTTCCTAAATTCATTCAACCAATCATAAAAGTATTCAAAATGAATGGTATTATGTGTCTCTCCATGATGGAAACTTCTACTACCCCCTTCTGCCAGCTTACCCCTAAGTTATAGACATCAATTCGAATCCTTTCATAAGTTGTTGGGTCGTGTTCTTGGTTATGTAATCAAATATAGGTTTCATTATTTTTATATGCTCTTCACCATAATATGAGGTTCCCTTTTTATCCCTATTCATATTTTCCTAAAAAAAATGACTTCTTCTCCTACTTGGTTTTTTCCTCTTCAACAAAAGAACTTTTGGTTTCAATATATAATGGTGGTCCCTGAATTATTGTACTCATAAATATAAGACCACATCAGGTTCCAATATCATGCTCTGGTACCACTGTAACGTCCCTTTTTAAGCAATTTTATTAGATGACCAATTTTTCACTTTTTCCCTAATTCGACCTTTGACTAGTTTTAATGTCTAGATCTCCAAATTGGCCCAAATACTCCCAAATATTATGAGAAGTTGATGAAGGATATTAAGAATTGAATATGATTTTCAAGGATTATTTATGACCCTCCAATTACTTCTACAAACTTGTTTAATATTCTGTCCAAAGTAGGAGTCTTTACTAGCAAATTGGGGTTCCAATCCCCCCTGGGTAAATGTTGGAAATGGCTTCTCAAATGCTCCCAAAACCACTAAAATTTATGAACAGAGGAAGAGTATTTTTAAGGGAAATGTTTAAAGTCTCATATGAATCATTATTCATCTTATACCAGCTTTTATGACCCTCTCCCAAATAGCTACAAAATCACTAATTTGACCCTTGGGGAAATGACACCAAATCTTCTCTAGATGCAATTAAACTGAGTAAAATGAATTCAAATGCTGAAGCGCTGAACATGAAAATTGTAATACTCATAAATTAAATTCCATTCATCATAAATATATCATATATACATTCTCTCATTCGAAATAATCGGAATTACTATGGCATACATCAATATAGTGGGGAAATGGTCATTGTTTGCTCATTAATATTAAATTTTACATACAACCCTTTGGTATTTTAACCTGAGAATTTTTGAGAATGAATAAATAGAATATTTAAATTATTAAAATCATAAATGTACCATGATAATCTCGAAATCATTAGCATTCAATGGCATACATCAATCTAGTGGGGAAATGGTCATTGTTTGCTCATTAATAATCACTTTTACATTCAACCATTTGATATTTTGACCTAATTATTTCTGATAATGAATAAAATATCATATTAAAATTATTCCAATCAGAAATTTATCAAGATAATCTCTCCCAAAGAGTACAATAGATCACCCAAATTGCAATCCCTCCATGAGCAAGAATGTGCAATAAAAACTAGAAATGGTTGAGAGAAAGTGTTGCACTAGAAGGAAACACAAGCTTCCCTATAGCTTACACCTGAAAATACAAACTCCATTAAATCTCCATGAAATATCTGAGTGGTCACTCCAAACACAAACTTGGATGGGAATCTTTCACCCTCGAAATTGGCTAAGGCAAGAAACTAGTCATCCACTGGATCTCTCAATTCACAAATGAAAATTTCTAAAATGATCAAAAGCTCCTCTCTTGGTTGATCCCTATATTTTATAAACATACTTATAATTATAAGGTTACCAATCCATCAACAAAATCAATCCAATTCGAATTAGGGTTTGGGCTCAAGATTTTCCGTGTGTCCTCCCTTTCCTAGCCTTCCATCTTCCCCCAATTTGAGTAGGAACCCATTGAGCTTCCCCAACTCACATGAGCACCCTCTTGGATGCTATATTTCGACCTGACATCTCAAATATGTCATATGTCATCCTTCATATCTAATTTGTGTCATAGGTGTCATAACACCTTCATCATTGTTGTCATAGAGATAGGGAATCTAGTCCAAGTGTCTCACTAGCTCCAAAATGACTCTTCCTCTCCCATGTAAGTTACATTTCCTTCCAAATTTGACCTATGATGCATATGGACAAGTGTATTATCCTTATAACTCATCCAATAACATTTAGTATTCCCGTGGATTTGAAATTGCAAGAGGAGGATTCCATGTGGCACAAAAATTCTAGCTTGTGAGGGCCCCATAGTCTCCATGTGTCTCCATGATCAATTGCCACTTTGATTTTCCCTTGTATTTATTTATTTATCTCTGTTATTAAATATTTATTCCATTCTAGTGTTCAAACATCATTTATTTTCCCCCTTATTCCAAATCCTAAATCTTCCACCCCCAACCTAGGAAACTAGTAATTTTCCTCCTTGGCAATTATTTGACCCTGAGCATCAATTTGACAAACTCTCGTGATTATGGAAAATGTGATTAGGCCATTGTGACCCAATGAAAAATTTGGTATATGAAAATTTTTCTCCCATTAAACTGAAATGTTGGTGTCCCACTTTTGATGCTCAGCGACAGAAATGTTTCATACAACCAATATGAGTTAAGCTTCATCGGTTACCTCCGGAGTTGTGGACCAAAGATATCTTCAAAAACATTGGAGATGCTTTAGGGGATTTTCTTTTGGATGACATGTTTTTCCTACAATCGGGCATTATGACAATGGCAAATATATTAGTTGATATTGATCTCAGAGATGGGGTTCTTGTGACCATGACAATATCTAAAGGCAATTTTCATCACCGTCGGACTCTTGACTATATCGGATTACTTTTTAAATGTAATCAATGTCAATGGCCTCTTGACTATATCAGATTACCTTTTAAATGTAATCGATGTCAGAGGTATCGACATTTGTTGAAAGACTATTCGCTACCTTTCACAAAAAATTCTTGGAGGGTTAAGGAAAAAAATCTTTGTGCATCATATTCCAATCGTGGACATCTACAAAATGAAGTGGTTTCTTCTCCACATACTCTTTCAAAGGAAAATTATCTCTCGTCTCAATCAAATGAAGGAACAGATTGTATGGATGGGACTCTTCAAATTGTTCTATTTGAGTCGGATTTGGACTAGGGTTTTGAAATGGGCTCACGTTTTGGCACTAATGAGAAAGACCCTTCTCTTATGATTCTTTTTGCAGGATCCCATGATGAAGATAATATTCTAGGTATGTTATCTCTATGTTATCCTTCTGGTAATAATGCTTTGATTTAAACAAAGGATTAGGGTTTGTCCTCACTAATGGATACTTTGGTGCATCTTATGAACCTTTATTTATTGAATTTCCTTCTTCCAATTATTTGGAAGTCTCTTCTCTTGAACCTAACCAACATTTACTATGGTTTCATGAAGTATCCCTCCCAAGGTTACCTCTTTATACTATCCCCTCTTGATCTCCCTCAATAGATTACTTCTCTTTTGTCACCAATCATCTGGATAGTTTTTTTTCTCTTCTTGACCCTAACACAAACTATCCTCTCAAATTGATGACCTTCTTGAATCCATCCTTGATTCATTATGGCCATAGACCTCCAGTGTTTCTGAATCCGGTAATATCTTGTCATGTTCCCATTTTTACAGCACCATGAAGTAGATCGAACCCCATGGATCCTAGTGACAGATTGAATTAAATAATTAATGAGGGGTTAAGATGAGGCAATCAATTAATTAGGAGTGTGCATTTAAATTTATCCACAGTTGCTGCCCACTAGGAATAAATAATTATGGATCATTTAATATTATTGGTGCAATTAATATTTTTATTAATTATGCAATTAAATGATGTGTAAATAAACTTGCCAAGTCAAGTAAACACTAGAGTCCAAAAATGTTGCCAAAAATGAGAAAAGAGGAATATTTCAGGAAAAACAGCATAAATCCAAAAAGCAGGATAAAACAGGAAAAGCGGGAAAGTTCAGAAAAGGAGGAAAGTCAGAAAAAGAGGAAAAATAAGGAAATGCAAAGCAAAGAAAAGAAAGGAAAGTATGTCCACTCATGGGTGGCCTATTCTCATAGGTCACCAAGCCAAGTAACTTGATCAACAGGTCAACATTAATTCTATAAAAGAAGTATTCAAACTCCATTATTCAGTTTGGATGTTTTGATATTGTGGTTATGCTATGTGAGCATACTCTCTGAGTGTTGTGCCTCAGACCATTGGGTGATGATCCCCAAACCCCTCCTCCCTTCTCTTCCATATCCCTTTCTATATATTGCAGGTCTATGGAGCACTAAGGTCAGCCATTGAAGCTTATTCTATCCTCCATCACCTATAGGATGAGCTCCAGTGAAGCCCATGCTTCACCTATGCTCACATCCCTCTTCTAGTGAGGATTCGGACCTCATGCCCATCATTTTGGTGCCTCCTTTGTATTGGTCAGTCTATCATGTGAATACTGAGGTATGAAAATATTATAAATATTTTATTTTATTTCCACAAGTCAAAATAACTCAGACATTGAATATTACCTTCCTTATTTCATATTAAAAGCTTGCTTTATCAGCATATTGGGGGAATTTGATGAATTTTAGTGCAATAAATATTATATGAGGTTGTGGTAGTGATTGAGTCAATTATATATGTTCAATGGAGTGTTATATATCTATTCTATATTTAATATCAGTACAGAAATCAATCTGCAATTATTTATCTGCTTAATTTCATACCCTAGCTAGAAAGCTAGTATTAAATAACTAGTTTTTCCATTTCTTGCATAAACAGAGTTCTTCTCATACATAAACTGATCCGTAAGTTCTTTTCGGTCACTTAAATACCCAATTTCCCACAAATAACTCCATAAACTACTTTTTTTGTGTTCGTACTATCTTTTGGAATCCTCCAATGCGCATGTTCCCCCTAGGCCAAAACTGCCTTATTTTTCGAAATTGATCCCAAAATATTATGAGATGTCCCAAAGTGTTATAAATAGTAAATAACCTTATTTTATGAAGGAAAGTCACCTCTGCAACTTAATTAATCCTTTTTTTGGAATATGGATTGATATTCCCTAGTTTCACGGTTTGGTGACCCAATAGCATGAAAGTAAGTTTCCGCGGCGCGGACTCCAAAATATCAATTGTCCCAGATATAAATGTGTTAGGGGAATGGATTTCCAAATATTCACTCACTCTTTATTGATATTCTCTTCCCACTCTACCTCTACAAAATTTCCCTACCTGAAACCTTGATTTCCCTACTCTGTCAGTGCACCAAATGGTAGATTTTGTAATTTAGAAATTTTGATATAAATTTGCAGAATTGATTAATATTCTGATCTGGAATCATATAAGAGATATTAAACATCTTAGCATCTCCTCCTTTTGTCAGTATAATCAATGATTTTGAGAAGTAACCTCCATACTCAGTTGGGGTAGAGAATGATCCATCGACTTCTTCGGCCACTACTCCTTTGAGAAGATATTATCTTCAAAGCCATGAATCTAGACAAGGAGACATTAGTTTTAGTGGGATAGCATATGACGTACCATTTTCATTTGATCGCCTTAGAGGACGTCGATCCATTATAGCTTCGAATAGGGAGATTTCTTTCATGGAAGTCAATTCTGGAATACAACAAAATATTGAAGGGAACATAGCACGTTTTCCAATTAGCTTGGGTTTTTAATGTTACTTTTTTCACTAAATATCATATGGGTAGGAAATCCCCATAGAATACATGCCCTTAAAATATTAGTGGCAGCTACACACCCACAAATATTATTGATTCAAGAAACTTTGGCTATTGGGGATCAAATCATTGAGGAGATGTCTAAAATCCTCGTTGGATGGTCTTTCTCATCTATAGATGTTGTGGGAAGATCAGGAGGACTACTTACAGGTTGGAATACAAATCATTCCCTTTGTCTCAATAGTTGATATTTTCCCAATGGATTAGGATATGTTTTTCTCTCAAGAATTTGGATTGGCTTTCTTTGTTTTCAATATTTATTGCTTGAATGTTCACAGAGTTTAGTATGGGAGAATAATTTGAAAATGGATAGAGTTATCATTTGTGGTGATTTTAATTTCTCTCTAAGTGACTGTGAATCATGAGGGGCACACAATCAGTATAACCCCATGGCTGATTATTTTCTAAAGAAACTTGAGGATACAAATATGTTTGATGTTCCTCCAACTATCCTCATACCGACCTAGAGGAATAAGAGATCGAGCGCAAACATCATATTAAAAAGGTTGGACATATTTCCTATAAATGAAGGTATCCTTCATGGCATCCTTGTGATCAAACAACGGGTGGGTGAAGATGGTGAATCAGACCATTTTCCCATCTTTATTGAACTTAAAGGGGATAATCACAGGCCTCCAACCCCTTTCAAATTTAATGCCCAATGGCTAGAAAATGAGGAGTATATTTTTGAAGGTTAAATGCTTGGAGAATATACAATCTAGATATTCCCTCTTCCGTTGTTGTATAGTTTCTTAACAATTTGAAGGTTATTAAGACATTGACTGTGGCTTGGGAAGATGAAAGGAATTTTAGGTAGGAAGAGGAACTTCGAAGTATTGAAGAATTTTTTCAGACCTTCCATGATTATCATCCTTCTAGATATGTTTCGAATGATCAGAAGATTCATATTGGGATTATGGAATCAAATGAAGGAAAATTCTTTCTGAATAAGAAGCCTCCACGAGACTTAAAAGCATAGCTATATGGTTACAACATGGGGATGACAACACCAAATACTTTCATAATTTCTATAGATGCCATTTAAGCACTAACTCCTTATGGAACCTAGAATATGAGGAAAGTAATCGGGTCACTAGTTTTAAGGATATTGCATCTTTAGGGGTCAACCATTTCAAACATATATATAAAGAAGATGAAAGAGACTCAATTGTCTCCATGCTGCATTTGATTATGCATTACCCTGCATTCATTGATGAGGAACATAATTTCTCTATGAACTCTCATGTAAATGTTGAAGAAGTTAAAGAGGATATAAGGACTATGCAGCATGACAAGAACCCTGGACCAGATGGAATCCCAGTGGAATTCTTTTCGGGTTTTATGGATATTTTTCTGGCTGATATTTTGGCAGTTCTTGAAGAATAAAGAATCAAAGGAAGGATATTAGTTTCTTTCAATACGAATTTTACCACTTTGAATCCCAAATTAGATTTCCCTAATTATTTTGAACAATATAGACCTATTTCTTGGTGTAACTACATATACAAGTTATATGCAAATATCATTGCTAATAGAATAAAAAATTGTCTTCCACGGTCTATATATGGGGAACAATTCATTTTCTAAACAAGTGACAGATTCATGATGCCATTGGGGTTGCTGAAGAAGTCACCCATACTGTGAAAATTAAGAAGATTCCAACAACTATCATCAAAGTGGACCTATCCAAAGCATATGATCAAGTCGACTGGACATTCCTCAGACTATTATTGACTTATATTGGTTTTGACCTCCCTATTATAAATTGTATCGTGTCATGTGTTGGCTTTTGTCGTTCTTAAAAATGGCACAACTTCTCCTTTTTTTAGACCGGGGAGAGGGATGAGATGAGGATTCCCTCTAGCACCTTTATCATTCCTGTTGGTGGTGGAGGGACTTAGCAGAGCCATTATTCAGGCCAAAAACTTTAAAAACATGAAAGGCATTTTTATTGGAGGTAATCTTTCCATCCCATACTTACTTTTTGTTGATGGCATTCTTCTCTTCACTGATGGCTCGAGACGTGATATTTTAAAAATAAAAGCTATACTAGAACTATTCACGAGTGCTACAGGTATGGTATCCAACTATTCCAAATCTTATGTATCCTTTATGAACCTTGGGATTGAAGACATGGACTAGATATTTTCTCATTTTAACCTCACATTGTTTAAGCTTAGTAATTGGTTGAAGTACTTATGATTTATCATAAAAGCTAATGACTATTTGAAGAAATATTGGGCCTATATGGTGAGAAAAATAGAGGAAAAGCTCAATTTGTGGTGCAACAAATGGTTATCCAGAGGAGGCAGGTTGGTCATGATGAAGTCCGTCTTGGAGGCTATCCCGGTTTACTGGGCCTTTATAGCTTATATCCCTTCAGGCACCATGGAGTCTATTAGAAAATTTTGTTTCAATTTCCTATGGAGGGGTAAAGAAATCCCATCAACTTTTCCATGGATTGTGTGGAAGAAACTTACCATTCCCAAAGACCTGGGTGGATTGGGTCTCAAATATTATCCATATTTTTCTCGTGCATTAGCCGCCAAAGGTATCTAGAGAATTCTGACTAGTGATGGTCTTTGGCTATTTATTATTCTCCAAAAATACATACATACCCTCTCTCTAGAGCACTGGATCAGATGTTGTAACAAGATCTCTAGGAATGCATCGATAATATGGAAGATGGTGATCAAAGCATATGATATTTTGGTGATGGATTGGCTTGGTGAGTGGGTGATGGTAGGAAACTTTCTATTGGTAAGGATCCTTTCCCACGATGCACTAATGTTTATCGTCTTCCTACTGAAATGGTAGATCAACTAAATGACAGAGATATTTTTTTGTATCATGCTCATGATATGATGAGAACTACCCAGATCAAACAACATTGGAGATCGACGAAAATTTTGGGTTTTGATGGTGTATTATTTCTCCTTTGGGAAAAATAAATATATGCTATTGGATGTGGAAACATTTATCTTACAACAATGGAAGACTAATTGATCTGGACTAAGAATTCTTCAGGAGGATTATATGTTCATAAACTGGGATATCTTGCTGACTAAGAGAAAGATGACATATCAGAGCCGCTATGGTGGCATAAGGCTATATGGCAGATAAAATGTCCATTAAAATCCAAACTATTTTTTTTCTTGGAACTCTTTGAAAAAATCTTGGTCTGGGATAGAATGATATCGTTCCTTGGCATTGGTCCCATCCAATGTCCCCTTTGTTGTGTAGAGGCTGAAACCATCTCGTATTTATTCATTTATTGCAAATATATCAATGGTATGTAGGGGTTTATTGATGATGTTAGAGGGAAATCATTTAGATGGGACGGTTATTGTTTAGTCGATGCTTTCCTTCAGTGGTTCAACAATCCATCATTTTTAGATTTCAAAGCTCACATGATCATTATTGTTTGGGGAGTTTGGCTTGCCTAGAACCATGCTATTTTCCAAGATGAGATCATCCCTCCTTCCAGATTTGCTAGCATTGGTTTTTTTATCATTGATTTTTTTCCTCAGACATTAGGTCAGCCTCTTCAAACAGTTATTAGTGTTGAGAATATTGACAAGTCATGTTGTTGGGGTTATTTTGATGATGCCTCTCAGGATGGTGTTGGAGGTGTTGGAGGCATTTTTTTCCTTGCAGATGATCGATGGCATAAATTTGTCGCTGGTACTGGTCATAATTGAAAGCGTTCAAGTTCCTTCTTATTTTGGCTCATCAACACGGCATTCATGAGATCCAGATCTTTGGCGATTCCAAACTTGTGATTGATTGGCTCGGACATAAGCGCCCTCCCCAAAATATTTTACTGAGACCTCTCTTTGAAGATGTCCTTAGATACATGGGATTATTTCATAATATATTCTTCCCCCATGTTTACAGAGAAAGGAACACTAAAGTTGATGCTCTATCCAAACTTGGAGTACAGGTTGAAGATAATAAACTGAGAATATGGTCTCGCTTATGTGGTGTTGAGAACAAATATGTTGTTGAAGACATTTCACTATAAATTTTTATTGTATCTGACCCTTTTTGGAATATAATTTTGATCATGATTGAAGACTTATATAGGTTAATATTTTTATGATGCTTTTTATAGAACACTTATTTTTTTGGCACACTCTCTATATGAAAGTTATGTAATTAATGATTACAGTCAATATGTACAATATGATTCGATAATAAAATAAATTACAACTTTTTTTTAGTAAAAAGAAATATATATATATATATATATAAAAGATAAAGTGTATATTCTAAAAAATAAAATCTTAAACAAAATATTACAATTAATTGCCATATCAAATAGGTCTCTCTATAATATGTATAGAGGCTTTGATATGATTTATGTAATGCAGTGTACATTGAATGACTTTTATGATGGGCTAAAGTAGTCACCCCCAAGGATAGCTGGTGGGAGGTGACACATTCTCCACCCACGCCACTCACCCTCACCCTCACGAGGATATCTATGTGAGTGTTTCAACCATAATATGATAAGTTCATTAGCAATATCATCAAATATCTTTTGGAGATATTTTTCTTTAATTATGTATAAAGTAAAAAATAAAAAATAATTTTATTTTACAAACTTAAAAGATATTTATTATGTTGAATATACATACAAAAATTCCATGCAAAACAAATTATTAAATAAATTGTAATTACGTTATGTATAAAAAGAGATTACAAGTAATAATTATTTTCCTACGTTACTTGTAATCATGCGCAAAGGCTTCAATAATCTCGGTATGAGACAAGTCTTTTAAAAAACATCGACCTCATCTTTAATAGAAAAGCTAGATTGAACCAAAGACAAAAACAACAAAAATATACACCCATTCCGTTTTCAAAATATATATCTATTTACACCCATGCAAAAATTATATATACTAGTTCATATATACTGAAGTCCTATTCAACAAATGATATTGGCATGTAATGACACAAAAAGTATATCTTCATAGATTTGTATTAAAAAAAGGAAAAATCTAGGTCCATGAGAAGAGGAAAATTCTTGCTAAGAATTGCTATCAAGAAAGAAAAAAAATTCTCACACTAGTTACTAACAAGCTAAAAGTCTCCACATACTTGAAACTTGTACACCCCTTTTTCTTTTGAAAATTTGGAGCAATCAATTCTTCATAGTTGTTTGTACCTTGTCCCAAGTACACAACTGTAATAAAACCAGATTATTGATTTAAGTATCCATTCTTATTCTATTATCCTTGGAGACTTACCAATTTGACGTTGGATGTTGCATATATGTAATATAAGTTTATAAGTATATATTTTGTTTGTTAAAAATATTTAGTATTTAATTCTAAAAATCCATAGCTCGTTTTTGTAATGTCCCCCTTTTGGAATTTTATTAAAATGCCCAATTTTCCAATTTTTTCACAATTTTGGCTTTTGACTAGTTTTAGTGTCTTGGTCTCCAAATCAGCCCAATTGCTCCAAAATCTTCAGAGAAGGTGTATGACTGATATAATAACTTAATTATTATTTTCATGGATGTATTATTCTCCACCATTCAGTTCTACAAGTCTATATCAAATTCTGAATAAGATAGATGAATTTACTAGAAATTTTGGGGCTCAAATCCCTCCCGGGTAATTGCCGAAATGGCTTCCCAAATGTACATAAACTCACTCAAATTCTCAAATTGAAGTAGGGTATGTGTAGAATACATTATCAGAGACTCATATGCAGAACCAATCGAACTCATGTGGTTGTTATCACTTCCTTCAATCAAATATAAAAAACTAATTTTCGACCCTTGGGGAAATGAGATGTAGTTTGCCCCAAATGCTATGAAATTCAACCCAATGGCCACAAATTCTCAGTTACAAACCATGAAACCCATAATATAATTTAATGACAATACATTCATTCATAAATCATCAATGGTGCACACATATATTCGATTCCATCAATATTGCAAGAGTTTACAACAAGGTATTGGGGAAATGGCACTGTTTTTTCAATATTGGACAATAATACATGATATATCTTGGATTTTTGACCTGAGAGATTTATGATATTAAATAAAAGAGAATTTACATCAAAATACAAAATACTGGATCAAGAGAAGCTCCCTCAAAGAGATGAATAGCTCGCCAAGTGCGCCTCACTCCATACAGCTGAAATATGGTGAGAAAACTTGAGATGAATGGAAGAACACGCTGATATTGAGATGTCTATGAAATTCCTATAGCTTGCATCTGAAAATAAGACTCCATTAAATCTCCATTAAATATCTAAGTGGCCTTTCCAAACACCAACTAGGATGGGAATCTTTCACCCTTGAAATTGGCTTAAACAAGAAAACTAGTCAGCCACTAGTTCTCACAATTCACAAATGACAATTTAACAAATGAGAAAAGGATAATTATCATGGTTGATCCCTGTATTTTATAAACATTATTGGTCTTCTAAGGTTCCAAATCCATCCATAAACCAAATCCAAGTCAAATTAGTGTGGTTGTTCATGCTATGTCATGTGGCCTCTCTCTTCACCTTCCCTCTTCTCCCAAATTTGAGTATGAACCTCTTGCCCTTCTCCAACTCCCAAATTCGACCTCTAATATGCTCTATTCAGTCCTAAAATTTTATTATGTCAGTATGTCAGCCTTCATATCTGACTTATGTCATAACTATCATAGAATCTCCATCATTGGTGTCATAGATATCATAAATGTAAGGGGAATCTAGCCAAGTGTCCATGAAACTCCCCATTTGGATATTCCTTGCTCATGTAAGTTAAACTTCATCCCAAATTCGACCTATGAAGTATATGGACAAGTATATTAACCTTATCATCCATCCAAAAACATTAGTCTTCCCATATATTCGAATTTGCAAGAGAAAGATACCATTTAACATAGGAATTCTAGTTAGTGTGGGCCCCATATTCTACATGTGTCTTAATGCTCCATTTCCACTTCCATTTTCTCTTGTATTTATTTAATAAGATAAATTATTAAATATTTATCCCCTTCTAATGTCTAAACATCATTTATTATCCCCCTTATTCCAAATCTCAAAGCTTCCACCCCCAACCTAGGAAACTAGTGATTTTCCTCCTTGGCAATTATTTGACTTTTATCATCCCTTTGACAACTTTCATGAATATGGAAAATATGATTTGGCCATTGTGACCCAATGAAAAATTTGGGACATTAAAAATCCTCCCTTCCCAATATTGCTTGTCCTCAAACAATTTCAAACATAGTTGTTGAACAACCTACTTTCTGTATGATTCTTTGAAGTTGCCACTGAGCTACCTACCTTGAGTCTTTGAGATTCCATGAAGATTTCAAAGAAAAACCATCATGCTTGCTGCTGGACTACTCTAATTAACATCACTTTATTAAATGGGGAATCCATCTCCCATACTGCTTGTTTCCCAAATAATTTGATCCCAGGGTCCCATTGCTTGCATTGCACTCCAATAATTAAGAGTGCTCTCCAACCCATACCATTTGGAAAGAGAATTCTTGGATCCCATTTTCTTGTATGAATTCTTCCAAACATCATGAGTACATAATATATATCATCAAAGTATATAAAAACATAATACTAATGTACATCAAGGAGGTGCCTCACCAAGAAATCATGAAAGTGCTTATACCTCCCAGTGAGTATACTATTATTTTCCAAGTACATAAATGCTTCAAGTGACCCATAAAATCTGCTCCAATGACATAGGTGAGTATCCCATGTCCTACAATGCTGCTCCAAAAAGAATTGATATGCATCAAAATATTCAGCCATGTATTCTTTCATCCAAGAAGTGAATGAAGAATCTCCACTCAAATTTGAACCAAATAGTGAGCAACAGAAACAACGAGACTTCAAATGACTCAAAGAAGTCTTACCCATACATCCATGAATGAGTCAATCATAAATATATAACAATGTATGTGGCTGGTAACAAAAAATTTCTCCTATCATAAGTCTATTTACCCTAGTGTTGGATGAAGTTCCTCCAACATCAAATGAACCAAGTGTTGAGCAATAAAAACCATGAGTCTTCAAGTGACTCAAATGCATATCATAGGCGCATCCATGTAGATGTGCATCATCAGAAGAAACAAGGAATGCTGCTGCAAATGTGAATTATAATGTGCTTCAAATTATATGTAATGTGCATCAATATAATCATCCATGTGTTCTTTCATCCAATAAGTGAATGGAGAACCTCCACCAAAATATGAACAAAATAAGGAGCAAGGAAAACATGAAGACTTCAAGTGGCTCAAAGAAGTCTCATCAATACACGCATGAATATTTATATCATCATGTAACATCAGAGGATGGTGCTTGCAATAATAAGGTTCTTCAATCATATAACTCTTCACCCAAGTGTGGGATGAAGTTCCTCGAACTTCAAATAGACTAGGAAAGGAGCAAGGAAAATCATGAGTCTCCAAGTGACTCAAGTGAACATCATAGGTGCACCCATGTAGATGTGTATAATCATAATTTAAATAAGGATGCTACTATAAATTTAAATAATATGGTGCTCTAATAATTCCATCATCAAAAGGAGAAATAGAATGTCCATGCTCTTCATGTGGCACCATTAAAAAGAAACCGTTCACCCATACTTCATTAGGATAACTGCTGCAAAATTTAGAAGCGTAGGATGTAGGAGAAAGAACCAGCTCATACAAATGATCAATAAGTGCAAAGTTGTCATAATGTGAAGGATCCATAGTGGTAGGATTATGCAGCTCCTTCAAGAGTGTGAAACCTTTGTCATAGATTGGTTGCAATGTAGAGGAATCATGCTCTTCTTTGAAAATTGCATACCCTTCATCAAGAGACAATTCAAGTTCCTCTTCCACCACATCAAGTGTTTGGATATCTTCAAGTTCATATTCAAACACATAAAGTACATTCAAATTTAAAAATTTCTCATGATCGACCATGTCATGAGAATCCTCCAAACAATTGACCATTTGATAATCTGAAACATAGGAGGAAAAACAAGTGTCTTGCAACTGTTCAATAAGTTGCTCATTTTGAATTGTGAGCTTATGAATAACTTCATTATTCTTCAATTATGATTCATGTAACCATTCACTAAGCTCAATGACATTTTTTCTATCAAAAATCAAAGACATGAAATTACCTTTGATGTTGCACATTACTCCTTGAATCTTCTCCATGTCTTCAAGGAATGTTGGCTCCTCCAAGGAAGTAGCTCTCCAACAAGAATTTGATACCAATGCTTGAGTATAATGGAGTATTCTAAGGGCCTCTTGGATCTTCTTTCCATTCATATTTAAGGACCCTTCAAGAAAATGAGGCTCCTACAAATGAACCTCCTCATATTCTTCCTTCTTGCTTGGGCCAACTTCATGAAGCTCGAGTGGTGATGGGGAAGTTGATCTTGTTTCTTCTTCAACTGCTACAAGGTATTCATTTTCATGTTTAATGGAAGTTTGTCTTGCAGAAAAACTTTCAAAATTTATCTCTATGTCACCAACATAGAGGTGTGAGCACCCAACAGTAGGTACTCCTTCATATTTCAAACATCCATCAGTAGATGCCCTTTGGTCCATATCCATAGTAGAATTTGTTTCAGCATGATATTCAATAGTTTCAAGGTACTATTCTTCCTTCTCATGTGATGTTTCCTCATATTTTTTAGAGTCATTTTGGAGTGAATTTATATCCTCTTCATGTACTACTTCTTCTACTTCACCTATTTCAGAACTAGGTGGTTCATGGGTCTCCTCCTTTCTCTCCTTCAAGCAAGCTAATGCATTTTTCCCCTTGGTTTTCTTAAAATCAATATATTTTTCCCAACTATGGATAGCCAAAAATTCATTTCCTTTAATAATATTCTTGTTCATGGCTTCAAATATAGGTTCCATAATTTTTATAAGCTCCTTACCATCATATGAGGTTCCCTTTTTATCCCTAGTCATAGTTTCCAAAAAATTGTCTTCTTCTTCAACTTTTTTTTTCCTCTTCAACAAAAGCACTTTTGGTTTCAATATATAATTGTGGTCCCTAAATTATTGTACTCATAAATATCATACCACATCAGGTTCCAATATCATGCTTTGATATCACTATAATGTCCCCTTTTTGGAATTTTATTAAAATGCCCAATTTTCCAATTTTTTCACAATTTTGGCTCTTGACTAGTTTTAGTGTCTTGGTCTCCAAATCATCCCAATTGCTCCAAAATATTCAGAGAATGTGTATGAATGATATAATAACTTAATTATTATTTTCATGGATGGATTATTCTCCTCCATTCAGTTCTGCAAGTCTATATCAAATTATGAATAAGTTAGATGAATTTGCTAGCAATTTTGGGGCTCAAATCCCTCCCGGGTAATTGCCGGAATGGCTTCCCAAATGTACATAAACTCACTCAAATTATAAAATTGAATTAGTGTATGTTTATAATTCATTATCAGAGACTCATATGCAAAACCAATCGAACTCCCATGGCTTTTATCACTTTCTTCAATCAGATATAAAAAACTAGTTTTGGACCCTTGGGGAAATGAGATGTAGTTTGCCCCAAATGCTATGAAATTCGACCCAATGGAAACAAATTCTCAGTTACATACCATGAAACCCATAATATAATTTAATTACATTTAATTCATTCATAAATCATCAATGGTACACACATATATTTCATTCCATCAATATTGCAAGAGTTTACAACAAGGTATTGGGGAAATGGCACTGTTTCTTCAATATTGGACAATAATACATGAGATATCTTGGATTTTAGACCTGAGAGATTTATGAAATTAAATAAAATATCATTTAAATCAGAATACAAAATACTGGAGTAAGATAATCTCCCTCAAAGAGATGAATAGCTCACCAAGTGCGCCTCACTGCATAGAGCTGAAATATGGTGAGAAAACTTGAAATGAATGGAAGAACACGCTGATATTGAGATGTACATGAAATTAATGTAGCTTTCACCTAAAAATAAGACTCCATTAAAGCTCCATGAAATACCTGAGTGGCCTTTCCAAACACCAACTACAATGGGAATCTTTCACCCTCGAAATTGGCTTAAGCAAGAAAACTAGTCATCCACTAGTTCTCACAATTCACAAATGAGCAAAAGATTCTTCTCATGGTTGATCCCTATATTTTATAAACATTATTGGTCTTCTAAGGTTCCAAATACATTCATAAACCAAATCCAAGTCGAATTGGTGTGGCTATTCATGTTATGCCATGTGGCCTCTCTCTTCACCTTCCCTCTTCTCCCAAATTTGAGTAGGAACCTCTTGGCCTTCTTCAACTCCCAAATTTGACCCATAATATGATATATTAAGTCCTGAAATGTCATTATGTCATTATGTCAGCCTTCATATCTAAATTTTGTCATAACTGTCATAGAATCTCCATCATTGGTGCCATAGATGTCATAAATGTAAGTGGAATCTAGCCAAGTGTCCATGAAACTCCACATTTGGCTCTTCCTTGCTCATGTAAGTTATATTTCATTCCAAATTAGACCTATGAAGTATATGTACAAGTATATTAACCTTATAATCCATCCAAAAACATTAGGCTTCCCATATATTCAAATTTGCAAGAGAAAGATACCATTTAACATAGGAATTCTAGCTAGTGTGGGCCCCATAGTCTCCATGTGTCTTCAAGCTCTATTGCCACTTTCATTTTCTCTTGTATTTATTTAATAAGATCAATTATTAAATATTTATCCCCTTCCAATGTCTAAACATCATTTATTATCCCCCTTATTCCAAATCTCAAAGCTTCCATCCCCAACCTAGGAAACTAGTGATTTTCCTCCTTGGCAATTATTTGACTTTTAGCATCCCTTTGACAACTTTCATGAATATGGAAAATGTGATTTGGCCATTGTGATCCAATGCAAAATTTGGGACATTACAGTTTTCTCCTATGGTGTCCAAAAAAATATATAGCTCGGTTTCTCCCGAAGTTTTTTGTTGGTTTTATCCTTGTGTCCTGCTTCCGATGGGTTTGGCCTGGATCCCTGGTCGTTGGTAGACTGGGAATATCCTCGGTGCCTCTCCTCTCTCATCTACTTCTCACATGGGCTTAGGGGTTTCACCTCTTTCTAACAAATTGGAGGGTTGTGTTCTCTTTGGGGACGAGTGTTATAGCTGATTTTACCACACATGGTAGATCACATATATATGGCCTTCCCTATCCCTCTGCAGACTCTTTGGACCCCATGGACTATTTTTGTTCGTTTGATGTTTCCAAGATCATCCCTAAAAACACATGTTATTTTCTATGCGCAACTTTTAAATACTTTCTCACGTATACACACGGATATAACCCTTAAACCCACGTACATCGGGATGTGTGCAAAATGCCAAATATTTTTGGAGTTTTCCTTGATGTGGATCTAAGTCACTTGTCTCCTGGTCTTCCATATGCCTCGATATTGCTTGTATTTGACCTTCCATTACCCCATTGAAGCACTATATAAGGAACCCTTTGGATACATTGAAGAGGAGGAATTAAAGAGCAAGAAAACTATAGTCCCTTGTTGCCATAACTTGCTTATACTTGAGTCTGCATCCCTTTGTCCCTTGGAGCACTTGGTGTTCTTCCCAAGTTTGCCTTTACTTGTGATATTTCTATCGAGAGATGGATGATTGAGGTGGTGGAGGCCCAGTTGGAGGACTCAGTTTCTCCAGTTCGCAAACGTGCCGACAGAGGTTGTCATTCATATAATCTCTGATTTATATTAATAGAAATATATTTTCCTGCCTAATGATGTTCATTTAAATGAATATTGAATCCATGGATGCTTTTAATTGCTTATAGATTATTGATTATATATGCTAGAGTAGGTCTAACACCATTATATAGCATGCTTGTCATGTTTGTTGATTGTTGAGAGAGCAAATTGTTAACACAAGCGGGATTGGAAAAGCTCAAAGGGAATCTACATCAACCATCCAGAATAAGGTATGTTTCAAGATCCTTTAGTGTTAGATGTTTTATTTCTACTGTTACTTTGTCTGTTGTGGTACACCCCAAGCCATAAGAAGTTTTCTACGTAACAGAATTGGCGACCATACTGGGGATGTTCCTTGTTTTTCTTTGGGGTTTGGGGGCACAATGTGCTTGATATTCTTGACTTGCTCTTTGTTTCTCCTTGTTTCTGTGTTGCATTTTATAGTATGTTCATCCATTGACACTCCCCTTTATTGGTTTGACCCTTGGCCTGCTTTTTACCACTGGATTCTCTATATACGTAGGTTTTTTTCCAAAAGTCGCGTACATACGCGGATTTTTGGCCATAAGTCACGTATACATGCAGGTTTTTGGGAAAAATTCACATATACATGCAGCTTTTTGGCCAAAAGTCACATATATACGCAATTGTTCTTTAAACAGTCACGTACATCCTCCCTTTTGGTGAGTTTGATGTTGTGGGAAGTTGTTGGGTGGGTTGTGAGTGTGGTTGGGTCTTCCTTGGTTCTGATGTTGTCTGTTGGATGCTTCTTTTGTGACTAGAGACCGTCTTTTCATTGATTTTTCTTTGAAAGTAGTTTTAGTCATTTATCCTTTTTGTTTTGCCATTAGTGCATTACTCTGTTTTGTCTCGGTGTCTTGCTGGACTTGTGTTTTATACTTTCTGCAGAGACTGAGAGTTTTAGATGACTTTTATTGCATTTTTCATGCTTTTATATTGAAAAATACAAAGTAGTTGCACTCTTAGTTGCATATTAGATATGGATTTGAGGAGGTACTTGCATTGGATTGCTTGGATGAGAGTTGTGTTTAGGATTTCATATAGGAAGGATTGCATTGGCATTCAGAAAGGAATATATATTTATTCATCTCATGTAGTGGCATACCCTGTTTTTCATTCTACAAGATTGAACTTAGCATTGCTTGTTAGGTGTGCACTTTTATTTCACTGCTGAGTCTTCATATCATTAGTTGCACTGCCATTTCCCTTTGAGTAATTACAGCCATTAAAATCAACGCATAATTTAAAATGAAATACACATTTTTCTTTTATAGGGTTCACCAACAATAATAGGTTTTAAGGTCTTGGAATTGTTCATTGTGAGTTAATTCTACAAGACCACTAAACAAAACAATTAGGTGTCTATCCAGGTGAGAGAGAAATCATTGATATAATTATTGTTTCTCAGGATGCTCCTCTTACACGAGAGTTAATCACAAGGCAGTGCACATGATTGTGATTGGGATGACCCCTAGTCACTTTTTGTGAGTGCCGGAGATATTTCCAGGATTGTATTCGTATTTGGGGGCTCTTTCGAGAGTTTCAGACTTTGCTACCCTTCCCATACAGTCGATCCCACCTGTGATTGTCCACCTGAGCATTAGTTATATTGAGGTGATTTTAGTTTCCTCACCTAAGTATCACAAGGGGTACTTGTAGAGATTATTCTGTGAGCGTCCTGGCCAGGTAGAGGTCGGACAACATAGTCTCTTTATGCATTGAAGCTGAGGGCCACTATAATTGGTTACGTACCTCCACTTGTAGTGTATGGGAGTTTCGAGCCTCTCCTAGGCGAGACATACCTACTGCATTCGGCAGCTCACATATCCTCCCCTTGGTTTGCTTGTATTTTGGTTGTAGATTTTCTTAGGAGTGTTCTCTTTGTGCACTAGTTGGCCTTTGGGATCATGGTTACTTGAGTATATTTATGCTCTCTTGAGTTCAGGTCCTTTTCTTTTCGGCATGTCTGGTATCCTATCACCCGTCCTTGGTCCTAGTACAGACCCTGGTGTCATACTTGGGGGGCATCACAACCCCTTACCATGCTCATAGATTTGGGAGTGGTCACATTCCACCCTATACTCCATTTGTGGAAGATGTTGACTCCCTTCTCTCGGTCTTTACACCGATGGTCACCCTCATGGGGGTGGTAGTGGATGCATGAACATTGGGTCTACACGTTACTTTCCTTTTTATGTCCCATCATTCACCACATTGTTTCCTTTAGGTGCATTTGTCATGATCATTCCTCCATATATCCTATAGTTTGGATTCTTTATTGACTATTTTGGGTTGTTTTGGACTAATATGGTTGTAATATAGGGTCTAGTTTTTGTACACTCTCTCTGAAGTTTCGACCCGTTCATGCCTATCATAGGTATTATGTATGAACTGGCATATAGGGTAGGATATCACATGCGCTTGCACTTATGCATTTCCTTATGACCATTACATTTTAACCTTAGGTATGAACCCATTCCATGGTGTCATGGAACCTTCATGCTGCTTTTAGAAGTGACACTATGCGAATGGTAGAGCTTTCCTATACATGGGTGCCCTAGTTAGATCCTTGTTGCATTTGGTGCCCATGTTGCATTGCCTCCTTTAGGTTGTGGGAGTCCTTTGTATAGTATCGCCATGACTTTGAGCAAGAGATTCATACTCCTCTTGACCTTTATGCTGGCCTTTTTCCTCGGGACTCCCTTGTATATGTCAAGTTGTAATTGCATTATCATGAGTTTTTCCTGCCTTTTTTAGCCTTATGTCGGCTTCCCCGACTCTGATTATCAGCTATATATCCCAAGCTTGTCTCATGTCTAGCCAATCATAGCCATTTTATATATCTTTTGCAGCTTGACTCCCCATTTTTTACCGAGAGAGGACTTTCCCCCAAGTGTCGTTATCCTGCACATGTTTCCTTGCATTGAGCATAAGTATGTTCCACTGCTTGGAACTAGTTTGTTTTCCCTTTGACACTCGTCCCCTCCTATATTTGTAACTATAAAGTACTTTTATTCTTTTTCAATCTTTTCAAAATATTTGAAAATTTCCAAAAAAATAAAAAAACCAAAAATCCGTATAGGGAAAGATGTTATCTTTGGCAACAGTTGAGTCGTGTCGCCTTCGAACAGAGCACTGTATATCGCATCCATTGGTTGGGTTAGTAGTTTGACTTTAGGAGTTGTACTCGTATCTCTGATTTTACCTCCCCCAACTGGTTAAGCTTCCAGTCCCTATGGAGCCTCTGTCGATGCCCCATGCATCGCAGAGATGTCCTAGTTTTTTATATTGAGCCTATGTTGCCTACATTCAGTCACCATTTGCCTTTATGCTCTTGTTCAAAGGAAGTTGAAGCCTAAGTCGGTCATTCCTCAGTTGTCTTGACTTTGCATGTTGACCATTCTCGATACTATTACTAGTTCGAGCACATTATGATCGATTCCTTCCACATTATACAGCTTTGCTGAGTACCTTGTGTTGGATGATGGGGGATTCCTTAATGCCCTCCTTCCAGCGGATTCCATCCCATAGACTTCAAATCATTTATTCTAGGATAGGAGTCTAGAGTCATTTGAGTACCTTGAGACTTATAGTCATCAGTGGCAGGTTCTCTCGTCATCGACAATTTTGGGAATACATCAATGTCCCCTGATCGATGGATTCTTTTAAGTGTTTGATCTCAACACATTTATTCACACTTGTTAGATTACACTCTAGTACCTTGATTCCCATTTTCATTATCGGTGGGTGATCTTGAGTCTGTTAACGGTATACATCAATGACCGGTAATCGGATGATGGACTAGTATGTTCGACCTTGACACCTCTATTCACATATTAGGACATGTACTCATAGTGGTTTGTGTAGAATACTTTCCATATTGGTGGCATTTCTTATATGCTACCTCCTTGATCATGCCAATATTCATGAGATTTCAGCTCTCATGACTTGATTTCAGTGTATGTCAGATATCTTTAGCCATTATGGAGATCTTGATCCATGGTATATCTTCAGCTTTCATGGAGATATTGGTCCTTTGTATATCTTCATCATGAAGATTCTGATCTATTGTATTGTACGTGGCGATGACCACACATATCATAGTTTGTATATCCTGCCTATTCATGGCCATTGTACTCTTATGTATCCGAGACTGCTATATGTATTTGTAGTCATGTGCAGAGATTAATTATTGTATTATACTATTGGATGGCTGGTTCTTACACCTAGTTCTTCATCACTTCACTTCTGGGATGAATTATAATGTATTTCGGCCATTGTATTACCCCTCTAACCTCACACATTAGGGGCCATCTGTTATAGCTGATTTTACCACACATGGTAGATCACATATATATGGCCTTCCCTATCCCTCTGTAGACTCTTTGGACCCCATGGAATATTTTTGTACCTTTGATGTTTCCAAGATCATCCCTAAAAACACCTGTTATTTTCTATACGCGACTTTTAAACCCTTTCTTGCATAGACACGCGAATATAACCCTTAAACCCGTGTACATCGGGATGTGTGCAAAAGGCCAAATATTTTTGGAGTTTTCCATGATGTGGATCCGAATCACTTGTCTCATGGCCTTCCATATGCCTTGATATTGCCCAGATTTGACCTTCCATTACCCCATTGAAGCACTATATAAGGAACCATTTGGATACATTCACGGGGGCTTCACTTGTTTACCAATATCCTATCACGTTAGTTCATATTGTGGATTTTAAAATTATAAAAAATCAAACCAATATATTGCAGGTATTGGGGGGATGAGGGGTTTAAGGTGGGGGTGGATAGGGTGGTTTATAAGGATTGAGGTATAAAAAGGGGTGGGGACGAGGTTTCAACAAAAAGAGTTTGGGTCAATATCTCTCGAAATTAAGGGTATTCTTTAATATCCCACGATTGCAAGTGCTATGTGAGAGGTTCACTAAAAGAAGTCCCCGTGGGATACATTGAAGAGGAGGAATTGAAGAGCAAGAAAAATATAGTCCATTGTTGTCGTAACTTGATTATACTTGAGTTTGCATCCCTTTGTCCATGGAGCACTTGGTGTTCTTCCCAAGCTTGCCTTTACTTGTGAGCTTGCTATCGAGAGATGGAGGATTGAGGTGGTGGAGGCCTAGGTGGAGGACTCAGTTTCTCCAGTTCGCAGACATGCCAACAGAGGTTGTCATTCATGTAATCTCTAATTTATATTAATATAAATATCTTTTCTTGTCCAATGATGTGAATTTAAATAAATATTGAATCCATGAATGCTTTTGATTGCTTATACATTATTGATTATATATGCTAGAGTAGGTCTAACACCATTATATAGCATGCTTGTCTTGTTTGCTGATTGTTCAGAGAGAAAATTGTTAACAAAAACATGATTGGAAAAGCCCAATGGGGATCTACATCAACCATCCATAATAAGGTATGTTTCGAGATCCTTCAGTGTTAGATGTTTTATTTCTCTTGCATGTTGGAAAGGGATTGATTTCTGTGGTTACTATGTCTGTTGTGGTACACCCCAAGCCATAGGAAGTTTTCTCCGTAACAACGGGGATACCTGCGATGTTAACATATGTAATTCTGATTTTTGTGCCCCTTCACATGGTGGTGCCCCATCCTTTAGCAAGAAAAAACCTGCGGTCTCTGGTGGTCGACCTAAATTTGAAAAAGCCCAGAAAGGAAAGCCCCTTTGCATTTTGGCCAGGGATGTCACCATGGATTTAGTTCTTGCTTTGTCCCTTAGGCCGTTGGTGGGAAATATGGAGTTTCTTAAAATTTACAGAGTCGATCTTCTATATTGGATACGTGATGTTTGGAAACCATTCATCAAAAACATTCCTCGCATTTTTTCCTTGGTGAATGGATGGTTTGTCTTCCCTTTTCTTTTTGAAGAAGATTGGAGGATGATTCATGAACTTTTTTGGGTTAAGGATAAAGGTTCTTTGGTTCTGTTCAGACGGTCAGATAATTTCAATCCTACTAATGCCATTCTTCCTAAGCAACATTTATGGGTGATATTTCCTGGTTTCCCTATTTTCTGTTGGAACCTTAAGGGTTTCCGGGTGGTGGCCAACTCAATTGGTAAATTTATTCATGTTGAACACTCTCACCTTCTGTGTTCTGATTGTATAGCTCCCCATGTGTTGGTTGAGATGGATAAGGATCTTGGTCTCCCAGGAGAGCTAGAGGTGATTTGGGAAGATGGTACTTTTACCCAGAAACTAGACTACAAGTGAGTGCCCTTCAGATGCTTCCAATGTAGGGGCATTGGACATTCTAAAGCTCAATGTCACTCGAATGTCTCAAAGGAGGTTGGAAGCATGTCGAAAGAGGTGGTTTTTGATACAGTTGGTGATGTATGCTTTCCTTTGCCACTAGATCATGTGGTGGCTCATAATTTATTGGGAAAAGTTAAAAACTCATTCCCCCTCCTTATGAAATTCTTAACAACAAACGAGATCTCAGGTCATCTCTCTTTCAAGGATGGCTCAGTAGGCACGGTTGTGAAGTTGGCTCCATCTAATGCAAGCATCATTCCTCCAGTGGATGTGATATCATGTCATCTCTCTTTCGAGCATGGCTCGGCAGGCACGGTCATGGATTTGGCTCCATCTAATGTTGGCGTCATTCCTCCTGAGATATGTCATGATGTCACGAGTTGTGGTGGGGTGGTTGGTGGTATGGTCCTGGAAGCCCCAATTGCTCCTGGCTCTAGAGCTTGTGAGGTGGGATCTTTATTTAGCATTGATGACTTCCCCCCCTTAGCCATAGATTCTCCAGGTCCCCTCCCTTTCCATATTTCAAGCTCCCCAGTTTATGATGAATCCCCCTCCTTGCCTCTGGGTCCATCATCTTTGAAACCTTTAACCAATTTTGCCAGATGCTCCATTGATGCTGAGATTGTGGACATTGCTTCTATTCGCAGACCTTTTGTCACGGCCAGAAAATCTAAAAAAAGGGTAGGGATCTCTATAAATCTCCCATGTCTCTTGGATCTGATGATGTTGAGAATGTTTGTTTAAACCCTCGTCTCTCCTCCTTGTACGATAAAGGTCTCCCAAAGGTTGGGGTTTCCCCTCTGTCTATTACTCCTCGGGCTCTTAGAGATTTCATAGCCCCCCCTTGGTTCTCAAATGATCCTTGTGTCCTTTAATGTGTGGGGGTTAGGTAGCGGACCCAAAAGGGCTGCCCTTAAGAGTTTTTTAAATAGGTTCAAGCCCAGTATTGTCCTGCTTCAAGAGACAATGACTGATGGGCTTTCGGCGTGTGACTACTTCCTCAAAATGAAGCCATCATGGCATGTCTCTGCCTAGGATTCCTATGGTCGATCGGGTGGGACTTTGGTTTCCTGGAACCCTCAGGTGGCTAACTTCAAATATTTTTTGTCCAAGGCGAGGATTATGATGGAAGGTCATATTTTTGGTTGTGATAAGCTTATCAAAGTGCTCAATATTTACACCCCCTATAACAATAGACAAGAATTCTGGGATGGCATTTTCAACTTAGGTATTTTGGATGATAACTCTCTCATTGTTGCAGGATATTTTATCTTGACTCTGTCTCTGAATGAACTCTAGAGGGCTGGAAAGTCTGATGATCCTATTGTTGTTTTCTTTAAATCAAAGTTGGAAGAAATGAACCTGATTGACATTCTATCGAATGTGATCTGTCCCACCTGGAATAAAGGTTGATGTGGTGTCGCGGGATTGGTTAAGCGCTTGGACATATTTTTGTTGGCAAAGGATCTCTGTGATGCCCTAGGAAACTATAGGACCCGGTCTCATTCTCTAGGCTTTTTAGATCATAAAGTGATTCTACTTCAACTCAATTTCGACAAGAGAAAGACTGTCTTCCCATTCAAATTCAATCCGATATGGCTTGAGGATAAAAAAAATTATGATTGTTAAAGGAATAGTGGCCCTCTTGGTCGGATATATATTTCTCCTCTAAACTAGAAGGGATTACAAAAAAGTTACGATGGCTAAAGTGTGAAGTCATTATTTTGGAAAAAATTAAAAACAATGAAGATCGTCGGCCATTGACCGAAATAGATGATGAGTTCCAGTTGCTTACGGGCGTGGTGGATGAGATTTATTTCTCATTTGATATAGAATATAAAATCTATGAATTGGAAGCCTCTCGTTGCATATTACTAAAAAAAGAGAAGGAACTTTGTGGCAGAAAAGCAGAGCAGTCTCGATAATCAGCGTAGGATCACCAATTCAGTATGGGAAATAATATCAGATACAGGTGAAATATGTTCGGAGCAGTATTCTATCATTCAGGAAATGGTTGACCATTTTAAGGTCCAATTCGAGCAGCCTCGTGAGGTAAATATTATGGAGCAAATGTCTACTCTTCAGAATTTTCCTTGTTATTTCTCAGAGGAAGAATGTAATGCTATTGAAAAACCTATCACCCTTGATGAAGTGATGCCTTCACTCGCTTTGTTTGGTCAAGATAAGAGTCCAGGCCCCGATGGTTGGACTGTCGAATTTTATAGGCATTTTCTCGATGTTTTAGGGCAAGAGATTACTATCGCGATTAATGAGGTCAAATCCCATAGGAAAATCAGTGAGTCATTGAGATCAACGTTTCTCACCCTTATCCCAAAGAAGGAGTTACCAAAGTCTTTCAATGATTTCAAACCAATCTCATTATGCAACCTGCTCTATAAACTTATTGCAAAAATCCTTGCACAAAGGTTGAAGCCGTGCTTGGGAAAGTATATATCTGCTGAACAATTGTCTTTCCTCCCTGGAAGGAAAATCACTGATGTTGTAGGGGTGGATCAGGAATTCCTTCACTCTACCAAAGCTCATAAAAAGACTACTTTCTTATTAAAGTTGGACCTGGAGAAGGCCTACGATCGAGTGGATTGGTCCTATATCCGATTGATTTTGGTGCAAATCGGTCTCTCTCCTAATCTGGTGGAATGTGTTATGAGCGTTGTCACCTCTGTCCAATATGCGATGTTGTTCAATGGAGAGCCTTCCAGATTCTTCAAGGGATTCATAGGTTTAATGCAGGGCTGCCCACTATTTCCCTACTTGTTCATTCTTGCTATGGAAGGCCTCAGTCTGCTCATTAGTCAAGCAAGGTCCCAAAGTTCTTTTTCGGGTTTTAAGGTGGCCAGGGGTTTGTCCATCACTCATATTCTATTTGTGGATGATGTGCTTATTGTTGGGGGTGACTCGATGGCCAAATGGTCTTTTCTTCAGTCATTATTATTGTGTTTCTGCAAAGTATCAGGTCTTAAGTTAAGTGAGAAAAAATATTCTTTTTCTCTTTTCATGATGTGAGACCGAATTGAAAGTTTCAATTTTAAATCTCTTACCTTATAACTTTGGTTCAATTGAGGATGGTTTCAAATATCTAGGCTTCATCATCAAGCCTAATGGATATGGTCACAAGGACTGGGAATGGATGTTGAAGGTTGTTTCCAGGAAGATTAATTGTTGGATGTACCATTATTTATCCTTGGAAGGCAGATAGATATTGATTGAGTCGGTCCTCTAGGGGATACCTGTCTATTGGATGACTTTATTTTCTGTTCCAACATCAATTATTTCTATACTGAGATCAAAATTCTTCCATTTTTTCTGGGCTCGATCCTTGGAGGCTGAAAAAATCCATTTGGTGGCTTGGAACAGGTTATCAATCCCTCATGATATGGGGGGTGGGTCTAAAGAATCTTAGTCATTTTAATATTTCCCTTTGTGCCAAATCATTATGGATATGCCTGTTTGACAAGGGCCTATGGGGTATGTTGATTAAGGAAAAATACCTTAGAGCGATGGATTCAATTTATTGGATCAGAGATGGAGCTAACGTGAATCCAAGAGCCTCAATCATTTGGAAAAGTATGGCTAGATCCTTCCCTTATATTGCTAATGACCTGAGCTGGAAGGTAGGGCATGGAATCCAAATTTGGTTGGGGATAGACCCTATTTGTGGGCTAGAGGGAGGCCTTATTTTATCACAAGATTTGGTGACTGAGTTACACCGGATTAATGTTTACAATTTGAAGGTCATTCAACGATGTGATGAAGACAATATCTGGGCTGACTCCTTGGATTTGGGTCTAACTGGTGATGTTTCTGTCAAATGGGAGTGATTCATTATCCTTGAACCATGGTAATATCTCCATCTCTGACACATATGATAAATAAGTATGGGATTTCAACTCTAAAGACAAAGTTGTGTCAGCAAAGCTTGCCTATTGCTCCATTGTCGCTTTTCATGTTTCAGATGATTCTGAATGGTGGATGGGCTGGTTGTGGAAAGATGAATTGCCACTAAAAATCAAGCTCTTTATGTGGCTAGTTTTCAAGGATAAAATTTTGACCTGGGAATCATTTCAAAAAAGGGGTTTCAAGGGGTCGGGAAGAAGCGCGCTATGCCAAAGGAATACTGATGGGATCTTCCATCTCTTTGGGTATTGTGATTACTTTGAAAGTCTATGGCTTCTGATAATGAACTAGTTGAAAATTGATTTCTGTTGGAAGAAGACATTTGTGAGGAAAAATCTTCAGGAATGGAAAAGTAAAAAAATTGTATTTGAATATATTCTGTTTTTCACAATCTGGGAGGTATGGAAGGCTAGGAATGCATCATTGTTTTATAACTCTCTTCAAAGTGTGGAGATTACCTATGTCAAGACACTCTCCACAATCATGGATTGGCACAAAGTGAAACCATTAAAAATTACAAGGGACCTTTCCTGCCCGCTGTTCCTGAAAACACTGCCCTTAATTCTCTTTCATGGTGCCTCTGTTATTGGTCGTTGTGAATCAGGATTTGTTTTAAATATGGAAGCGGGTAAGGTCATCAAAGGCTGGCTAAATGTTGGAAGGGGATCTAATACTGGAGCTGAATTTATGGGATTATGGAGTGGCCTCTATGTGGTAAGGCTATGGGGTGTAAAGAATCTTCATGTGGCTGGAGATTCTCAAGTGATTATCCTTTGGGCACTAGAGAAATCTCAGGTTTGTTATTTGGATTTATTCCACTAGCTAAATGACTATAGAAGACTGATTGATGATTTAAATTGTTGCTCTTTCACTCACATTTACCGTGAACTGAACATGGATGTCGATGCTCTGTTTAAAACGTCTTTGGGGGAGATGGATGGTTTATTCACCTCTCTTACATTAGGGATGGAGCTTGTCTGCATAAGGACTCTGTGAAATTTGTCAGATAACTCTCGCCTTTTCACTTCTAATGTCCGACGTTTGATCCCTTTGTGTTCCCATTTGATTTAGTGTTGTCAACTGGTTCTTATTTCCTAAGAATGGCCTCCTTGAATTTATTGTCAGCAATTGAAGTTAAGACTTTCATATAGGGCAGAGTTACTATTTGTGATGTTGACCATCTCATGTTTTCTAGGAGAAGGACGCAAAACTCGGAGTTGTTATTCTTGCATGATTAGCTGCTCTATGTTGGTACCTGGACGTATGTTTCTCGACCATTCTTCAGTTATGATCTTTTTCGATGATCCGGAAAAATTCTTTTGAGTAGTCATTTGCTATGGATTCTGGCATGATAGCAAAACTTTATGTCTCTTAAATGGCTCTTGTCCATGGGAATGTATTGTAATGGTGTTTTTCAGCCTTCTGGAAGGAACATTTCATTAATAAGATGTTGTAAATTTTCATCTTTGAAGAAATATATTCTAATCTTAATAATAAGAGAAATGAAACTTTAATTAATTATATTCCACTTTCTTATCCAAATTAATAAATTAATATTAGAATAATATTCTAATTCTATATATAGTAAATTGATCTTGTGGGAGTTGGACTCATTTTTGGGTTACAAATTTGAAAACAAAAACTATAATTTTTTTATGTATTAGTATAATTCTACATAAGAATGTTTATAAGGGTGTTGCCTAATTATGAATCATCCCATATCCCATATCATCAAAAATTGATAAGTGTTTTAGAAGATGAAAATTCTAATCTTTTGTGTCATTAGATTCCAAGATTTAGAAGGAAATTTGCTATTAAAAAATAGATGGCTCCATTCTATAAATATTACTCTTTTATTATTATTCAAAGAAATTGACTGACATACATACATATAGTAATAGTATTCTTATATTATAAATTCATAGAAAAAAAATTATTTCCCTTGCTTTAATAATTACAATCATACATATTTAAGCATCTTTTCATCGAATATGAATACACAAAACATGTTTGTGAAGAGTCGTGTGTGGGTTTGGAAATAAGAATCATCTTTCCCTCAACATGGAAGGAAGTGTTTTTGAACTAGAAAAACTTTTATCATGTGTCTCTCCATAACAATCCACTATTGAGAAACATATGGCTGGTGATTCCAAAACTCCTTAGCTGGAAAGTCTAGACAATATGAATAAGGACATATTTGAAATGGAGTGAATATCCCTGGCAAGAACATATGTTGGGGCCCTTAATATTTTTCATAAAGTGGTCAGCTCTAGGGGTTATCATGAGCAAGGTAAAGAGATATTGACTACGCAACAAAAACAATGGCTTGCTAACTTCTTATTTGGGAGCCTCCTCAAGACAAAAGTGAGCTAGGTCATTCCCTCAAGTTGGAGACTAAAGTATAGTTCAAGGGATTTTCATGAATTGTTGTCCTTGCAAAAATGACACAAGCTCTTCTTTGATGAGGTCTTGAAAAGGAACCTTGGGGTAGAAGGTGTCAGGGGATTCCTCTTGGAATTCAAAAGACAAAAGGTAGTAACCTTCTCATGGGGAATCGACAAGGAAACTAATAATCAACCTAAGTCATATGCCTTATATAAGAGAGTTGAGATATTGAAGGAGCTCTAGATAAACAAAGTTATCATCATTGGTGACTCTCTTGTAGTGATAAACTAAGATAGGAAACAACAAGGTAAGTCTGGTTTGATCATATCTCGCATTCTTAAAGAATCAGTTGGAGCATAGATATAACTCAAGACGTAGAGTTTTTCCACATCCAAAGAAGTAATGATGGGGTGGTGGACCATCTAGATAATGAGGGATCCAAACTTAATCAAGGAATTTTCATTCAAAATAGGAGACAACCTAGTTAGTTGTGACTGCCTTAGTGGGATTAAGTTGGAGGGAAAGATAACACAAAATTTGAGGCACATTGAGAACAAAGGCTTGCAAGATAGGTGGTCCTTTCTCATGCAAGTGAGACTGCATTTGGAGGTTAAGGAAAGTGGGGGAGCAATAAACTCCTTGCATTCCTTAGGCTCTTACTTATATTTTACTCCTCTATACTATTCATTTATGGCATCCATTGTTTATTCTCCCAGTGATGGAAGGATACCCTTAGTTCTAGTGACCAGAGCACATCTGAGGACAATGTTAGCAATGGGTGGGAAAGGTTCGTCAATTCCTTACTACTTGTGCTCTAGAAGGGGTTGTACTGAAAGTAGGGGTGGTTTGAAGATTCCATGCATAGGTATGCAGACTCATTTCGCTAGATCATATTTTGATCGGGAATTTTCTAAGGATATAGTTCGGTTTGGATTGGGAAAGAGTTGCGTGGAGGGAGTTTGATGTTTTTTTCCCTTTTGTTGTAGATATTATTTATTTGTGTGTATGTTCCTTTAATACCTAGGGGATATTTGGGAATGGTGATTCCCTGTAGTTGTGAGAAGCGATCTCAAAGAGACAAAATGATATTAGGGAGCTTAAGTGAATGATGAGGCATTTTCATTCTTAGATGGATGGGTTACGATATCATGTGGAGGGGGTTAACTCCATGGTAGCATAGCAATATGTTGAGAAAGAGAATGTGGAGAAAATTGTGCAGTAGCATGAGAAGAAAATAAACAAAATTAATAATGACACAGAAATGCACTTCGATATTATCTTGGGCCTATCACAAGGGTCATACTCTCGGCATCCAGTGGGATATAGGATGATTGAAGAAGATAGTATCATTCATCCTACAACAACAAATATGGAGATCTCAATTGAAATAGGGAGGGAACTTCAACAGCCTTTTGAAGGGTGTAGTGGACATGCGTCTAATTATTCTATGTTTTTTTATGTATTTTATATGCATTAAGCTATTAGGATAGTTTGTAAGAATCTATAGTTGTTTATATTTTGAGACATCAATACTGCTCCTTTTCTGGAGTTTGAAAGAGGGGAAATTTTGTAATAGCATGATACAACCATCATATTTCATGAAGAATTCCCTTTCTTTGTTACTCTGGCTTACTCTCCTCATCCTTTTTTTAAATATCAATACTCATACTCGTTTAGGTTAAAAATGAGTTAGTAGTATACACATATGTCAATGGAAACATGGTTCAATGCCGCTAATATCTAACTAATAATCGTAAATTAGTTTTTTTCCATGTGGTTCAGGATATTGGAGATCAATGCTCGCTACATCCAAAAACACCCCCCCAAGGAATGTGGGAAGGTCAGATATTGTCATTGTGAAGATGGCTCAACAAGAGCATCTGATATGCTCATTAAGGGCTCAAACATGTCACCTACAAGTTTTAAACCTAGGTGGGGAGGGTAATAAGTATTCCTCCCAACCACGCAAGCTACATCTAATGAACTAAGACTCTAAAAAAAGTTATTAGTCCTTTAGCAACTACATGTATTTCGATCTTTAAAAAATGGTAGAGATGTCGAGGTGAATATTATATCTCATAGGGCAACTCTCTTCCCATTTTGTTGCAATTATAAAAGAAGTGTACAAATTTAGAATTTCTAGATTTAAATAAAAATATATAATGTGTCTTCCACATATAGAAAGTTATAGGTACATTAGCATGGCCACAGTGAAAGTTTGATCCAGGCTAACATACCACCAACTAATTATTATAGTTGGCATGTTTTCCTTTTAGTAATAGTGATGAGCCAACATACATTCCAAATAATGGTTAGTGATGATGGTCTCTATTATAAATAAACAATTAATTTGTAATAATCTTTACCATTAAAAAAACAATCTATTAAAAAACGAACTAACAATGAAAAAGATGTTATGTTTCCTGTGTAAGGATGTGTTAAAGAAAAGTATTTGCGGGAATCAAGTTATCTTGATAGGTTGACATTCTTTTGAAAACCGGATATATAATCATGAGCACTCAGTGTTTCGTTTTTGTTCACCATAAAGTGAACAACTTCACCCATTGGAGGATCAAATTGTCCCCAATAACATGTCATAATAATGATAAATCCGCTGCTTGATATCTGCCAACATATTTAGGATGGTGACTTGTCATGATAATGATAAATCCACTTCTTGATTTGGTATCCACTTTGTCTAAATCAATTTTATTGTTTTTATGAATGAAAGCATGAAAATCATTAAATAATATCATTTTCATGACATGACATAATGAAAATGGCATGTACATGTATATGAGCTACTTATGATACAGTGGAATATTTAATGATGAATGATGTGAGATTATGATACATTTTTACATAAATTATGTATAACAGAGACTTTGTATTCATGAAACAAATACATTTTCAATATCCTTTAGATGGAATATTTAGTGCATAACTTTTCTCCCAAATATATATCCTAACATTTGCATTTACAATTTGTATGTTTTTTTTACTTTAAAAATTATATAGAATAATTAGAGTTTTTTTTCCTAAACTTTTATCCCAATTGGATGTAAAATTTGAATGTTTTTTTTACTTAAAAGAAAGCAAAATGAAAACAACAATCATTTGAAAAAGAATGGATGAGTTTGTAATTAAAATAAAAGTATAGGAGATACTTGTTATTAGATTTTATTATTTTAAACATTGTTTCAAGTAGGGGTTAAAATTGATGTCTGTATGCTTATTTTTAGGTTTTTTACCAGTTAAATACAGGTTAATGTAGAAAAAGTATGTCAACCATGAAGTTTATTTAATTTTGGAAGTCGTCAATTTGATGGCCATGCTTAACAATTTCCCGTGTCGAAATTATTTATATATATAATAGTCTGGAGTTTGGTATACGAAGTGACTAGACTACTTAGGAATGGTGACTCGGGAGTTGGGAGGCCGAGTCTCTGAATTATTGTGGCTAGCTGAGAAGTTGTTGGATATTAATTAACGCGCAGCCGGCAGTTAAGAAATGTTTTAATGTTTAAATTTGTATTTGGTAAATGAATTTATTGTGCAAATTCTAGATCCATCCATTCCAATATTATGTCTCCATCTTAAGTCCTCTGCCTCCTCGTAGCATCGATATCAAAAGGGGAAAAAAGACTAAGAAGAAAGAGTGGGAATGCGGACTCTGGCGAACCCTGGCAGCCTGGCTGTGACTGGGAAAAAGACCTAGAAGAAGGAGTGGAAAGATGAACTCTGGAGAACCCTAGCAGGCTGGCCATGACTAGGATGAAAGAATGGGAAGTTTGAAATGCGGACTCTGGAAAACCCTGGAAGGATGACCATGAGAATGATAAGAGAGTGAGAACCCTCCAACAATGCTAAGGAGAGTGAAAACCCTATAATTTCTTGCAGTAAAGCACAAGAGGGAACACAGTGGCTGACGAATCCTCAACAACAATTTTCTTGCCAAAAAACATGCAAGGTTAGTAAATTTCATTGTAATGAAATCGACATTTCAAATGAGATGATCTACATATGCTTTATATTGTAAGTTTGTGCCATTTCATTTACTAGTTATGCCTTGCGTTGCATTCGAAAATGAATTTTTCCAGATGAATGGAGAGCAGGGGCAAGGTATTTTTTCAATCGTTTTCGGTTGCACTAAAACACTAGAACCTTTTGAGTGAACAAATTAATTTTGAGTCTGGCTTGTAACCCTTTCACGTTATATCCGGGTCGGCTTGGATATCGATTCCTGACTAGTTGGAAAAATAAAGCCCACTCTGATCGATAGGTCTTCCAACTCTTCATGTTGTTGTGTTCAATAGTTAATTACCAGCCTCAAAGATCTCTTTGCATAGTATCGGTATTGCTTGCAAAGAGAGATAAAATACCGATTGAACTCTTATATTGTGGCTTGTGTGTAATATATTTGAACAAAATGGCTTGAATTGTGTAAGGGGTCCAAATATGGTAGGAAAGATTCTCATTTCGTAGGAAGGAGAGTTTGTACTCATAGAACATGTTTTTTGTGAGTAATTTAATACAGATAATTTGTATCATGTGTTTAGGTCAATCTTTTTCTTTGCTCTGCCCAATTGTTTAGTCTACAAAATATATTTTGATGAAAAATAAATAACTCTTACGGTTAAATATTTTGAGCCTACTCATAAAAATTACAGTTTATTGTAAGAACAGTGTGTATATTTTTGGGGCTTTGATCTAATCTTCAAAATTATGAAGTCCATGGATGCATGCCAAGAATTTTGGATTAATGTAAGCCAAAATTTATCTCGTATTCTCAACATAGATTTTATGTAAGACAGACTTTCAAGTCGTGAGGACAACGAGAATTTTCTATATAGATGAAAAGAGAGTTTCGAAAATAAAAAATCAATTTTCTATGTAAATGAAAAGAGAGTTTCAAAAATAAAAAAAATCTAGTATTGAAATTTCCCCAAACTGGAAACAACACACATTTTTAATGGTTTAATATCATAAAAGTGTAGATCCACAAATAAAATAACTTTCTTCCCATTAGTTTGAGTATGTTTAAATATACATTAAGAAAACTATGAGCATGCATTCTTCGTCCACATCATGATCCATGTCTACTTAACCCACTACGAACTCTCGTGTAAAATAGAAAAATGATTAATAAGCCAAGAACTGACCACAAATGACAATCATATTGTGAAAATATTTAATATTGGGATTGGACTAGAATTTAGTTCAATACAAGGGTGCAGATGACATAAGTCACAGGACTTGGAATTCCTTCATTTTCTTTTTCTCTACGATGGACTCTTTATTCAAGAGCTAAAGAAGACATAGAAGCATAGGGTAAGAGATCAACACACAAACTTCAATCTCTGGAAAGTTCATGAAAAATGCCATTAGTGTTGGAGAATGGATGTAGTGAAATTGTTATCTTGTAGCTTATAGGATATATTTGAACAAGACATGTGATGGTAATAGAAATATAGTTCATGTAATACATGAATGTTAGTTAAAATATTAACCACATTAATCAAAGCGGTCCTAGATTCTAGTGAAATAGATTGGTTTCAAACGAACTCATAATCACAACAGTCCTAGATTCTAGTGAAATAGATTGGTTTCAAATGAACTCATAATCACAACAGTCCTAGATTCTAGTGAAATAGTTTGGTTTCAAACTAACTCATATTCTAGAGGGTTTTTATTAAAATAGTTTTAAGTGTTAATATTTATAACTGTGAATAGTTATATTTTGCAATGTTTTTATTAAAATTTATTCATTGGCCAGTAAAAAATATGTAGAAATTCATTTTCTAAGTGAAAAATTGTGTAAGGGTTTGGTTATCAAGAAGAGATGGTATCGTCTTGTTATCAAGAAGAAGTTAACTAAGAGATTGTATTAGTCTTTAGAATGTATAGAAAAATAAGTGAAACTATAAATTTTACATAAATTCTATAACTTTTTGGTAGCCTAGGAATCAACTTCAATAAAAGGGTAAAAAAAAATCCTAAAAGTTATATGAAGGGCAGTTTCATAAACAAAACCGTTAAAAAAAAATTCTCTAATGGGTGAGGGTGCCCGTCAAATTTAACCCATGGTTTCAAGATATGTTACGACCTTATTTTGTACAATATGATTTATATAAAATAATGGATGACTTTTTCTTTTTTTCTCTCTTTTCTTTTCTAGTGAAAAAAAGTTAGTACAAAATTATTAAATATAATATTAACCTAATATGACTAAAACAACAATAAAAAATGACTAACTATCGATTCGAGTAGTAGCACGAAGAATCCCAAAATAGTATGGTCTTAAAAAGAATATAGCCACCATGGTCCCAAAATAACATGGTCCTAAAATAACATATCCAATTGACCAAACACAATATCATAATAGGAAGCACATACACAACCACATTGGGGAAGATCAGGCATGTCTTTGGAGACAATCACAGTCATTAATACAAGTCGTGGATGCACTAAATGAGTTTCTATCTTTTATTGCTTGCGTAAATTTCCATCTTTCATTGCTTGCATGAATGTCTTTAGCTCAACAAATATCATAATAGTCAATTTATAATGCAATAGTTTTGAATATAAAATAGTGGTGTAGGAGCATCAATCAATTTTGAGTTTGGCGACTTCTCAAAAGTCACAGCTAGATTACCACAAGGAGAGGATTCCCTAAAATTTAGGAGTCAATTTTGAATATATAAATTAGAGTGACTATTAATAGATAATGATAATATTTCAAATAATAAAGATCTAATCTTGCTTTACTTGAGTCAGTCAGTTAGACAGTTCGATAAGGTAGTTAGGGTAATTGATCATGTTTCTATGTATTTTTGTTTAGACCCTGAATATCATGTGTGTGTGTGTGATACCCAGAATGTCATGTGTGTGTGTGTGCGTGTGATTTGAATGTGATAGGGATTGAAAAACAAAGGATTAAAAAGATACGAATATCAATGAAATGAGAGCATATTCCCTTATTTTTCTGATGAGTTCTTATATTGTCATTGTAGCATATATCTTAAATAATTTTTTGTGTGAAATTTAGAAGCTCAAATGGGTATGAAGCTATGTGTACTAAAATAAATTTAAAGAGTCTATGCATTACATGTGGAAGCTAATGGATCGAATACCTGCATTCATGAGTTGATTTGTACGTGATCCAATCTTTGTGTACAACTGAAGGCAACAGAATCTATATCATAGAGGACAATTTATCTTTCATCTACACCATTAGTGGTATTAGAGAAAGAACAAAATTGGGTGTGATAATTTGTGACAAGTCGTGGCTCTTAGAATCAACGGAAGAGAACAAGGTGGTCGAAGAAGAAGACCGACATTAATTGCAGAACTAGAAAAGATAATGAGAAAATTGCAAGCTAGGTTGGAATCCCTTGAAACTAATAGACAAAGAAATCTTGATATTTGAGATGGTAGTGAACCAGAGGAAGAACCTCCAAAAGAAGTGAGGAAATTTTTAGAGGAACCTGCAGAGATTAGGATGTTGTGATTTCGGGCCAATACAATACCAAATCCAGAGATATCTACTTATCATGGTAGTTTGAATGTTGAGGAGTTGATTGATTGGATCAATGAGATGGACAAATTCTTTGAGTATGAAGAGACAAATGATAATAATAAGGTTAAGTTTGTTGTCACGAGGTTAAAGGGACATGCAACCTTGTGGTGGGATGGTGTGCAGGTAGAAAGGAGAAGACAAAGCAAACAGAAGATCAAAAGTTGGGATAGAATGTTTTCCCAACTAAGAGGTAAATTTTTAGCTACATATTATAAAATTTCACTATATATACATATAAAAAATATTAAACATGACTCTAAGGGAGTACACAAAGGAATTCTATAGGATAAACTTGAGAGCAGGGTATGTAGAAGACACGAGAGAGAAAACAAAAAGGTATGTAAATAACCTTAAAATGGACATTCAATATGAAATGAGCATGGTATCCCCTTAGAATTTTGACGAAGCTTATCAACTTTCCTTGAAGGCAGAGTAGAAGTTGATGAGGAAACAAAGTGGCAAAGGAAAGAATATTTTTAAAGGAAGAGGACAACAAGCTAGTAGAGGTAAGTTTACAACATAGAAGGATGGAGTTGGTATCTAAAGTCAATGGGGACAAACTGAAAATGACTCCACATGAAGAGGGTTGTTTTCCAAAGGAAGAGAAAGAGGTAGAGGAAGAGGCAGGGAGACTATCTATAGGTGTTACAAATGTAACTAATTGGGTCATAAAGCATTTGAATGTCTTAAAAATGAAGGTACAAATGAAAGAGGGGCCCATATTGCTCAATAAGAGATAGGGGAAGCAAATGCACCAGCATTTGAAAATGTTCCTGAGATGGTTGAGTCCTTACTACTGAAGAAGGTGTTGTTGAAACCAATAAAGGAGATCAATGAACCAACACAAAGGAAAGATTTGTTCAGAACTATCAGTAAAGTAAGAGGTATGTGTGTTTCAAGGAATTCTGCAACCAGTGTGGACACCGCTTGTTCGTCTACCCTGTATGATACAAGCATAGAACAAAAAACCACAGTAGCATATCCTTTCCCTAGATAGTTAATTTACTCAACATAAAACCACTCTCATACCTCAGATCCGAATTCGTTTGTCCTTGTTCCGATTTTCTACATGCAACCTTCAGTACCTGCAAAGAAAGATCAAAAGACAACACAACAAGATGAGATCAACATGATAAATTAATAATCTATGCTAGTGATCAAAGAATCTAACAATATTTAATTGATATTGACACAAATTAAGTATGGGAAAGGGGAACACTTTTGTATCAATGAATAAAGAAGGTAAATCTACAACCAAATCCTTGATGTTTCCAGCTTTGTCTTCCACAATGTACTTACAATACTCCTCACTCAAAACAAGCTCTTCACACATAGACTCACTCAAACTTGCCTCTAAACCAGATCTCATTCCAACAACATAAGGATGATTTTATTTGGTATCCCCTCACTCCCTCCATAGAGGCTTCATTTATAGGCCAAATGAGATGAGATTCACTTAGGAAATGGATAAGAGATGATCCCAACAGGTTAGGAAGGCGAATGCCACCTCTCCCTAGCTAGTAGGAACCAACTCCATGGAGGCTTTCACAAGGAAGCTTCTAGAATCTTCTTTTTTCATGTTTTAAGTCCATCGACGCTTTTGGATTAAGGTGAAAAGGTGCTAACGCTTCTTGCTCACAAGGAAAGAGCACCGACAACGTCTGATGTTAAGAGACAAAAGGACCTGATGCTTTTTTCTCTGTAGGACAATGCACCAATGGTGCTCTGTCATAACTTAGTAAAGGTGTCGGTCTTCCTAAGGATGGAAAAAAATCACCATTGGAATCTCTTACCAAAATCTCTGAAGGGTAATCAGAAAACAATGGATTTTTCAAGTGCAACAAATCGTTGCAAGGTAGTTATTGATAGCGGAAGCACATATAATTTAGTGGCTGCAAAGGAAGTAGATAAATTAAATTTGAAGAAGACCAAACACACAGTGCCATATAAAGTGTCTCAGTTACAAAAGATCCATCATCTATTAGTGAATGAACAATGTGAGGTAGAGATGCAAATTGGTAGCTATAAAGACAAAGTTATGTGTGAGGGGATGCCTATGGATGTATGTCACATAATACTGGGAATAACATGGGAGTTTAACAGAAATACCTTACATGATGGGAGAAATAACTTGTATAAGTTTGATAAGGATGGTATAAGGCACACACTTGTACCATTACAACGTGAAGGCACATCAAAGGATAGCGGTCCAAAGGCACTATTGATGAGTGGGAAGTAATTTTTATGGAGAATGGAGGAAGAAAGAGGTAAGTTTTTCTTTAATTTGCAATCCTAAATTAATTCTTACAAATAGTATGGTTTTAGATTTTCCAATAGAAATTCAGGGCCTGTTGAATGAATACAATGATATTATAGTTTATGATTTTCCTAATTAATTTCCACATATGAGGAGTGTAATCCATCATATTGAATTTATTCCTGGAGTAAATTTGCCAAACAAGTTTTCCTACAGAATGACTCCAAATAGAATGAAGATATCAGAAAACAAGTTCAAGAGTTTTTGAATAAAGCACTGATTAAGGAGAGTTTGAGTCCATGTGCAGTACGTAAGGTGTTGACTCCAAAGAAGGATGGTGGTTGGAGGATGTGTATAGATTCCATAGCTATCAACAAAATCACAATCAGGTAAAGGTTTATGTTACCCTGCATTGATAATTAATTAGATTATTTACGTGGTGCTTAGTATTTTTCTAAGAAATATCTAAAAAGTGGATATCATCATATCAGAATTCGGGAGGGAGATGAGTGGAAGACAACTTTTAAAACTAATGAAGGATTGTATGAGTGGCCAGTTATGCCATCTGGTCTGTCTAGTGCACCTAGCACTTCTATGAGACTAATGAATGAAGTCTTGAAAGAGTTTATAGGAAAATTTGCAATTGTGTATCTTGATGATATCTTGATATCCAGTTGGTCTAGAGAAGAACACTTGAGGCATTTGAGATATGTCCTGAAGAAATTGCAACAAGAAAAGTTGATTATTAATTTTAAAAAAATTTCATTCATGAAGGAAAAAATAGCATAACTGGGATTTTTTATATCTAGAGAAGGTCTGAAGATGGATCCAGAGAAGGTGGAAGCAATATCCAATTGCCCTTATCCTAGAAATATTTTTGAATTAAGAGGTTACCACAATTTGACAAGTTTCTATAGGAAATTTTCAGAAATTTCAGTTGGATAAATGCACTAATCATAAAGACTATAAAAAAGGACAGGAAGCCATTTAAATGGACTAAAGAAGTTGGAAGAGGATTTCAGTTATTGAAGAGGAAAATCACAGAGAAACCTGTGTTGGTGTTGTCATATTTCATTAAACCATTTCAAGTGAATTGTGATGCAAGTGGTGTGTCCATTGGGGCTGTGTTAAGTTAAGAGGATAAGCCCATTGCTTATTTTAGTGAGAAATTAAATGAGGCTAAGTAGAAATATTCATCATATGACAAATAGTTTTAATCCATACTTAAATGACTTAAGAAGTGGAGATTTTATTTAATGTCTAAGGAATTTGTATGGTATATTGAAAAACATGCTTTACAGTATATTATTGTCACGTCCCCATACCCCATAAGGAGCATAATTTAAAATTTCTTAAAGAACCTTTTTTTCTATAAACATAAGGAATGGTCATGAAGACACTCCTCCACATCCATTCTCAAGCTTAGAAACCACTGTAACAGTCGTTCCACAGCTTACAGATCAATTCTGCAACCAGAAAATTCACTTCCGCACTGGACCTGATTTTTCCAACTTTTTCCTTTCGACTTTCCAACTTCGGGCCTTCCACCTTCCAACTTTGAAATGCAGAAATACAAAAATGTGAAGTGATCACCTGTCACTTACCTCTTTCGGACTTCCAACCTTCCGACTTCTGCCCTTCGACTTCAGACCCCAAAAATTGGAAACTCACTAGATGATACCTTTAACCTTTGGTTTCCCGAATTTCAACTTTTTGACTTTCGCTTTCTGAATTCGGAATGCGGAAATCGACAATCCGGCTCTTCCTTAGAACTTTCAGCTATTTTTTTGCTTCTTCCTTCCACAGAAGGATCCCTGGTGAGGAAAACCAACATTCTGCCTTGTTTCAACTTCTCTTTCGCCTTCTGCAAGCAGATTCCGAGGTGCGGAAAAACTTAACTCAGATGCATTTTGACTCTGTAACTAGGCTTCTAGCCTCCATGATCATAAAAAAAATCATTGAAACATACAATGCATATATACAGATGCAAATACAAAAACATTTAATCACAGTAAACTCTACTGAATCATTAACAAGCATTCATCATATTCATTTCATTCATAAGCAACATATTACATAAATCAGAATAATAGAGATACTTATCTTGATGATGAAGTTGTCCCGCAACTAGATATGTCACTGAAATGTTCCACCCAACCATAGTCCAGTTGTGTTCATTAATCTATCAACACAACTTCCACCCCCGAGCTAGGCATGACTTCCACAAGGAACTAAGGAAACATCAGACTCACACATAGCCAGATCCTATAACACACAGTCAAGCCAACCTTCAGTTGGGTTTATCAGACTATGTAGCCAAGCCAACACATTTGGATTTATCAAGTTGTAGGAATTCAAGCCAAACAATTCTGGGTTTATCAAGCTTCCTAAGCCAAGCCATCATACAATTGGGTTTATCAGTATACTCAGCCAATCCAACACACAGATGGGTTTATTAGGAAATTCAGCCAAGCCATCATACTGCTGGGTTTATCAGGCTTACTCAGCCAAGCCAGCATATAGTTGGGTTTATCATACTGCTCACAGTCAATCCAACTTTCACAATAAGGACCAGCCAATCCAACTAAATGATGGGTTTATCAGGCTACACAACCAATCCATCGCACTACTAGGTTTATCATGCTTACTTAGCCAAGCCAGCATACAATTGGGTTTATCATGTTGTCCAGCTAAGGATTACACACATGGCCAAATGCACAACAAGACACAGCCAAGACAACTACCAGTTGGGTTTATCAGGCTACTCATCCAAGCCAACTTATTATTGGGTTTATCAAGCTTCCCATCCAATCCAATATTCTATTGGGTTTATCAAGACTTCATCCAATCCAATCTATCCTTGGGTTTATCAAGATGCTAAGGTAGTGGACAGGAAGAATCACTAAGCTAGCGATCTCATCCACATATCTAGGGACACCTCCACAAGATCTAGCTAGCCTGGCATCCACATTACCTACACACCCAACACAAGGAAGTATCCCCTTATCTGCTCCACAGTCCCTTGGGCTATACCTTCCCTTCCATTGCTCTTCAAGATGTGATAAGAAGATTCACCAGCCACTCTTATCTTATTATTAGGTTCCACACTAGGTTTATCAAGCACATTCAGCGTCTCTTCCACTCCTAAGTCTTATATAAAATTCAGACCCAAACCAGGGTGTACATCACAGCAAACCACATGGATACACAACAATACAAGGTTCAACAATGTAACACAGATGACCAGGGTCTCATATCACTCTATAGTTCAGAATAACACTGTAACACAACAACCTGGATTCCATACACTCTGTAGCATAGAGAAACACTACAGGACAACTCCTTACATGACTCATGATAGTGAACAACCAACTCGGTGCATGAATGCAACAATGGTATGATCGAATGACCAAAACGTTCCAGGTAAAACAACGATGACTGCCTAGGAACACATCCCTGTGATTACTTACTTCAGAAGCAAGAATATGGCTTCCCATACTGCAAGTTGCAGGCTACAGGCTGGCTCAATCACAAAATTGACTGCCACGCTTTGCTCTTCCCAAGACATTAACTGCCTCAACCACTCTTCTAGAAAAATTAAATGATTGAGTGCAGAGGACAAACATGTAGCTGAGGGTTTGTGGTTTCCCTCATTATCATCTGGTCTCACCCTATTGGCTCAAGGGTTTGACTGACTCCACTCCCTATTCCTTGTGAAATAATGCCCCCATCTCTTTCACGTTGCAGTGCATAGCTATTTGTGGTATTTTATTAATTGTGTATTTACATGATATCCAAAAATATTGTTCCTGACTAGCACTATAACCATACGCATCAACCTTGATCACCTATACTCAAAACACCAAATCAATGGCAGGTATTTGGCCTTGAGCTCCTTTCCATGATCTGAATACAATATAAACATCATGTACAATTCAATACCATGGGTTCAAAACTGAGGTATTACATTCGCCTCCACCTTGGGCTCAAAACTGTGGTGTTAGATTCCCCTTCCCCTTCACTAGCACTGTCCTCAATGCTTTACAAAATTGAACAAAAATGGATGTGCCAATTGCATGGCATCCTCCAGCTCCCATGTATCCTCATCAAGACTGTAGTGCTTCCACTATATCTTCACATGTCCAATGGCTTGATTCTAGAGCATGGTGACCTTCCTGTCGAGGATGCACAATGGCTCAGTTTGGAACTCTCCCTCGGATTCCACCTAAATCACATCCTAGTCTATGACATGGTTAGGATCGCGTACATATTTCTTAAGCAAAGAAACATGAAAAACATTATCAACTCTAGTGCTAGTAGGCAATGCAAGTCGATATGCAACTGGACCTATTCTTTCAAGCACTTCAAAAGGACCAAAATATCTAGGTGACAACTTGGCACAAATTCCAACCTTCAAAGAACTCTTCCTTTCCCTCACTCTAAGGTAAACATGATCCCTAACACTGTACTCTCTATCTTGGGTTGCTTTCAGGTTCTACCTGATTTTTGCAACCTCTTGCTCCATTTCCCTAAGCAATTCTAGACCAAGCATAATTCTGTTCACTGGATTATCCCAAGTCACTAGTGTCCTACACCTTCTTCCATACAAAGCTTCATATGGACTCATCCCCAAAAATGCTTGTTGTCCATTATTATATGAAAACTCTACCAAGTGTAGATAGTCCTCCCACATTTGTCCATCGCATACATGTGAAGCATGTCTTTAAGCACTTGATTCACTCTCTTTGTCTACCCATCAATCTGAGAATGGTAGGAAGTGCCAAAGTTCAAATCTGTTTCCAAATCTGCAAACATACCTTTCTAAAAATTGGAAGTAAACTTGGCATCCCTGTCAGAAATTATTGCCTTAGGAAATCCATGCAATCTAAAAATCTCCTTCATGAAGATCCATGCAATGGCATTAGCCTTATGTGTGGACTTAACTAGTATAAAATGTGATTCCTTTTTCAATTTGTCCAGCACAACCATGATAGAATCATGTTGTTTCATAGTCATAGGAAATCCTGTAATAAAATCCATGGAAATAACTTCCCATTTCCATTCTGGAACTAGAAAAGGCTGCAATAAACTCGTTGGGTGTTGATGCTCAACCTTTACATGCTGACATTTCATGCACTTAGAAATATACTCAGCAATGTCCTTTTTCATTTCTGGCCATAAATACTACTTTCTACTTGTAGCAATTATCTTATGATATCCTGGGTGACCAGAATATGGAGCTTGATGAATTTCATCCATAATAGTTCTCCTCAAGTATGCTACATCTGGAATATACATTATGTTGTTATAGGTAAGAAGTTCATCTTCTTCCAATTTATATCCCTCACACCTCTTTTCAGGACTTTGTCGTTGCAACCTGTCATTTACCTACACATACATTTCATCCTCAGTTGTATGATTAACAATATGTTGTCTCAAATAAGGTTGGAAAATACTAAGAGATGCCACATGCATTTCATTCACTTTCCTTTCGAGTGCATCAGCCACTTTGTTTTATTTCCCTTTTATGTGTTTGATTTCAAAATCAAACTCATCATCAATACACACCACAAAATATTTTTCTAGGTATGCAATTTTCAAAACCGGTGCACTTGTAAGAAGATTCTTCAACCACTAGAAGTGTTCTTCACATCTAGGCGTCCATTCAAACTTCGCCCCTTATTTTGCAAAGAAGTGATTTAGTGTGCAACCTTGGAGAATCCTTCAATGAATCTCCTATAATATCCTACAAGTCCCATAAAATATCTCACATCTGTCACATTTCTTGGGTTTGGCCAATTCATAATGGCTTCAATCTTTCCAGGGTCCATAGATATTCCCTCCTCTGAGATAATGTAACCCAAGTAATGAATAATATCTATATAAAAGTCACATTTTCTCAACTTTGCATACAACTTATGCTCCCTGAGCAATTGCAATGTTAGTCTCAAATGTTCTTCATGTTCTTCTTCATTCTTAGAATAAATAAGAATGTCATCAAAGAAAACAAGAACAAACTTGTCCATATACCTATTAAAAACACTATTCATAAGGCACATGATTGTAGCTGGTGCATTTGTGAGACCAAATGGTACCACTACAAACTCATAGTGTCACCTTGTTCTGAAGGTTGTCTTATGAATATATTAATCTTTGATTCTTACCTGATGGTAACCAGACCTCAAGTCAATCTTGGAAAATACCTTTTCTCCTCTCATTTGATAAAAAAGGTCATCAATTCTAGGAAAACGGTATTTATTCTTCACAGTGACTTTAGTCAACTATCTATAGTCAATACATAACCTGAGTGTACCATATTTATTTTTCACAAACAGAACTGGTACTCCCCAAGGAGACACACTTGGCCTGATATACTTCTTTTCCAACAACTCTTGTAGCTGCATCTTTAGCTCTAGCAACTCTGGTGTGCTCATCCTTTAGGGTGTCTTGGAAACTTGTGCTGCTCCAGCTGGAACAAGGTCAATTGTAAAATCAATGTACCTCTTTGGAGGAAAACCTGGAATATCATCAGGAAAACATCCTTGAATTCTTGCAATACATGAAAGTCCTCCAACCTAGGAGTTTCATTCTTTGTTTCCTCCAACACATGGGCTGCATACAACCTACAACCTTTCCTACATAACTTATTCAATTGCCTTGCTGAAATATTCCTAACAAAAAACAACTTTGGAATGCCTCTTACAACCCTTGGGTTTCCTTCTTCGTCCATGCATTCAAAAGTCTTAATGTAGCAGTCAATTTTTACCGCGTGTGCTTCCAACCAATATATTCCAATGAGAATATCATAGGAACCAAGTGATAGAACATTAAAGCCTGTACAATTGACTGACCCATCCATTTCTAATGGACATATTTCTACCACTTCACTAACTTTTCTCTTGGTTCTAGTGGCAAGTTGAACTAACCATGACTTTCTATGCTTTAACTTCATAAAAGCATAAACCCCAACAATTCTAGGAGCAATATAACTGTGAGTAGATCTAGGGCCAATCAAAATAGAAATAGGTTTCTCATCAATATTACCTTCAACTTCAACCACAGTTGATTGATGATCTTCCTGAAGGTCCTCCAACGCTGCATAGATTCTAGGGATGTTCCTTGCTACTTGGCCCACAATTTCAGCATCTTGGATGTTGTGAGCTTTCCTTACATACCCATTCTCATGTGGACATTTCCTACGCATATGGTTTCCTCCACATCCCCAACAATGGATTGGTTCTCTGATCTCATTTGGATCCCTTGGCATGTTTTCCATCACTTTGGTCAGCTTAGTCATGGCTTGTGATGGTTTCCTTTGCTGATTTCGAAAGTTAGAGGGTTTGAAACCTTTCTTCCTTTGGTCAAATGTTTCCTTCTTTTGTGCTTCAATGCCTTATGGATATCAGGTTTTCTTTTTTTATGACCATAGCAGTACTTAGCCTTCCTTACTTCCATAGTTCTATGCTTATCAAAATCAATTTTGTCTTTGTAAGCTTGAGGTATCCCACTCAGAAAACATTGGACTTTCACTTTATCATCTCTAATGTATCTGACATACCTCAGCAGCTCCAAGAATTTGTTTACATATTCTTCCATGGTCAGCTGTCACAATCTTAGCTCATGGAATTCTTTAATCTTGTCGTCATAGGACCTATCAAAGAGGTACTTATGCCTGGAATACTTCTTGAACTGCTTACACACAATCTTTTTGTCATTGATCTTACTCACCTGCCTGAGGTTCTCCCACCATATGGATGCTCTCCCATTTAGATTGAAGATGGCTACCCTTGCCTTCATATTTCTAGAATAGTCCTAGACTTGGAAATATTTCTTCATCCCAAGAATCCAAGCTTCAGCTTCTTGACCAGTATTTATCTCACCATTAAATATTGGAGGCCTTTCCTTGTTAAATCCATCATGTGATATGTTCTGGTAACACCTCTTTCTCTCATTCCTGTGAGATGAAGAGCTTGAACCCCCAATGGATCCTTGAGAGTTAGATGATCCACTGGAAGATCTTTTTCTTCCTTTGGCACTTCTCCTGCTTCCTTCAGGATTTATTGCCCTACTCCTAGAGTTAATTTTCCTTTGGATGTATATCAAGCTCTATGGCATGGTTCCATTCAAATGATTCTGCTCTTCCTTAGATTTAACCATTCTTTCATTATCTTCTCTGTAAATTTGCATCTCCACCCTTAAGCTTCTCATGGTGGCTGCAATATCTAGGGGAGTTTCCTGATATCTTCTCCCATTTGACTCTGTTTCAACATTCCTAAAATGAATGTTCCCACCCATAGCATCTGCTTCGAGCCCATAGGTGTCATGCGCATCATTCATGTCGTAGGTTCTCATGGCGCTGATTTTTCCTTGGCCCGGCCAAAAACCAACTTTTCAATCTACACTATAACTCGGAAAAATGTGTTAATAAACACCATTGTTAGACAATATTAGAATTTAAATCCACTTGTCGTGGAATTAATAGCTCTGAAAAATATTCACTTGGAACATTCAGGCCCAATTGCACAACCAACAGCTCTGATACGACAATGTGTTGGTATCAGATGATGTTCTTATCTTTGTCAACTATTCATTTTGGCCCATTCATTCCCAATACTGCAACCCGCAACTCTGATACCACAATCTGTCATGTGGTATCAGAGGGTACTCTTTTCTTCTTTTAAATATTCAACTTGGCCCATTTAGGCCCAGTGTTGCAACCAACAGCTCTGATACCAATTCGTCACGTCCCCATACCCCATAATGCAAATAATTTAAAATTTCTTGAAGAACCTTTATTTCTTCTTTAAAAAAATAGGGCATGGTCATGAAGACACTCCTCCACATTCATGCTCAAGCTTAGAAACCATTGTAATAGTCATTCCATAGCTTACAGACCCATTTTGCAACCAAAAAAGTCACTTCTGCACTGGAACTAACTTTTCCGACTTCCACCTTCTGGCTTTCCGACTTCGGGCCTTCTGCCTTTCGTCTTCCGACTTCGGGATGCGGAAATCCAAAAATGCGAAGTGATCACCTGACACTTTCTTCTTTCCGAATTATGACCTTCTGATTTCCGCCTTCCGACTTTGAACCCCAGAAATCAGAAACTCACCAGATGATACCTTTAACCTTTGGTTTCCCGACTTTCAACTTCTGAATTTTGACTTCTTCTTTCCGACTTCGGAATGCGGAAATCAACGGTCTGGCTCTTCCTTAGAACTTTAGACTATTTTTCCATTTCCACCTTCTGCCTTCCACAGGCAGATCCTAGCTTCAGAAAACCAAAATTCTGCCTTGTTTCAACTTCTTTCTTACGCATTCCGACTTCTGCCTTTCGCAGGCGGATTCCGGGGTGCGAAAACACTTAAGTCAAATGCATTCTGAATCTATAACCAGGCTTCTAGAGTCCATGATCATAAACAAAATGCACTGAAACATACAAGGCATATACAAATGCAAATGTAGGAACATTTAATCACAGTAAACTCTACTTAATCATTAATAAGCATTCATAAGCAACACATTACATAAATAAGAATAACAGAGATACTTATCTTGATGATGAAGTTGTCTCGCAACTAGCTATGCCGTTGCAACGTTCCACCCAACCATAGTCTAGTTGTGTTCATTAATCTCTCAATGCAACTACCACCCCCGAGTTGGGCATGACTTCCACAAGGAACTAGGGAACAACAGACTCACACATATCCAGATCATATCACACACAGTCAATCCAACCTTCAGTTGGGTTTATCATACTGTCTAGCCAAGCTATGCAGCAGCCTGAGTTGAACCAAAAGCATGTCAAATGGGTGGAGTACTTGAAATTTTTCACTTTTGTGATGAAACATATCAGTAGGAAAGAAAATAGTATTGTTTATGCTCTCAATAGAAGGAATCTGATCATACAGGAAGGTAAAATACAAGTCATGGGGTTTGAATTTTAGTAAAGAGATGTATGAACAAGATCTAGATTTCAAGGAAGCATTTAAAGCATGAACTTATGCATCGCTTAGTGACATGATCAAGTGGACAAAATTCATGCTACAAAAAGGATTATTGTTCAAAAATAATCAATTGTGCATTCCTAATTAACCTATAAGGGAGAATTAGATTAAAGAAAAGCATAATGATGGAATAGTCGGGAATTTTGGGATAAAACTTACGAAAAACTAAAACACATCTATTATTGGCCAAGGATGAGGACTGAGGTTCAAAAATTTGTGAGCAGGAGTAGAATATGTTAGTATGCAAAAGGAAACAGTCAAAAAAAAGGGTTGCATACACCTTGGCCAATCCCGAACAGACCTTGGGATTCAGTGAGCATGGAATTTGTGTTGGGTTTTCTAAAGACACACAAAGGTAATGACTCTATCTTTGTAGTGGTTGATATGTTTTCAAAAATGGCTCATTTTATTCCTTTTTTTAAAACTAGTGATGTTATCAATATTGCTAACTATTTTTTCAAGGAAGTGGTAATACTACATGGGTTACCCAAGAGCATCATCTCAGACAGAGACACCAGACTCTTGGGGAATTTTCAGAAGACCATATGGAAGAAATTGGACACAAGATTGAGTTATAGTTCAACTTACCATCCACATACTGGTGGACAAACTGAGGTAGTCAACAGAAGCTTGGGAAATATCTTGAGAAGTTTGGTTGGAGAGCATCCCAAACATTGGGATCAAGTACTTACTCATGCATTTTCCTACAATTACTATACAAATAGAAGTATAGGAATGACATCTTTCCAAATTCTATATGGTATGCATCCTAGAGGAGTACATGCGTTGAGAGATTTGGAAAAATACAAAAAGAGAATTGTAGATGGTGAATATTTTTCCACTGCTACATGAGTTGCATTAGTAGGTGAAACAAAATTTACAACACAATAGTCTCAAGTATAATGGAAGAGATGATCTAAAGAGAAGAGAAGTGAACTTTGAAGTAGGAAATATGGTGTTATCTCATCTTAGGAAGGATCCTGAGATTTCTTAAGTGAGAATACAATAAGTTGAAAGTGAATCAAATTGTCCCATGCGGGATCTTGAGAAAGTTTCCAGATAATGCATATGAATTAGAGATACCATAAGATGTAGGAATATCTCATATTTAATGTTGCAAAAATATATAATTTCGACTATGCAGGTGAATCTTGTGAAACAACATAAGACACTGGGAAGAGAAACAAATTTAGTGGAAGAAACAATTACCAATAGTAGGACCTTTGGTGCATGAGAATATTTTGGATATAAGAATTAGTAGGAAGACAAGGAGTAAAGACTATTTTGAGTACCTGGTCAAATTGAGAGACCATCAAGTTGAGGATTCAGCTTAGATGACTACCACAATGCTATGGAAAAGTATTAGTACTGTTGAATACCTCATGGAAAGGAGCCCATGAAAAAATCAAACCTTGAGAGTATGATGCAGGAGCATCAATCAGTTTTGAGTTTAGTGATTTCTAGAAAGTCATAGTTAGATTACCATGGGGAGTGGATTCCCTAAATTAGGATTCAATTTTGAATTTATAAATTAGAGTGATTATTAATAGATAGTGATAATAATTGAATAAAAAAGATCTAATCTCACTTTACTTGTGTCAGATAGTTGCATTAGTCAGTTAGATAGTTCGAAAAGGTAGTTAGAGTAATCGATCCTATTTCTATGTATTTTTGGATAAACCTAGAATGTCGTATATATATCTATGTGATTTGAATGTGACAGGGTTGGAAAAATAGAGAATTAAAAGGTTATGAACATCAATGAAATGAGATTCAGATTCCCTTATTTTTCCAAATAGTTCTTATATCGTATATGTAGAAAGTATCTCAAATAAATTTATGTGTGAAATTTATAAGCTCAAATGGGTATGATGCTTTGTGTACTAAAAGAAAATTAAAGATTCTTTGTGTTACCTGCAGAAGTTAATGGATCGAATCCCTGCATTCATGAGTTGATTTGTGTGTGATCCAATCTCTGTGTACAACTGAAGCAAATGAAATCTATATAATAGGACAATTTATCTTTCATCTCCATCAAATAGCATTGACAATAAGTACAAAAATTTATATGTATGGTGTTGATGTGCATGCTTTAAAGAAAAAAAATAACTTAGAATTGATCGATGTCAAAAGTAGCTAATTATCAGGGGAATATTACCACTTAATTTTATTTATATTGGTAATATGCAATATGTTTTTTATTAAAAATTATTATCAAGCAATTGAAAATGTAAATTTCTTAAAAGTTTACTCCTTTTTTATTAAAAATTGTAAATTTCACGTTTTCAACTCAAAAAAGAACGCAAATACTAACATGTCTCAAGTGGAAGAAAACTGTAAAATAATCTAATTATACTAACCTCCATCAACTTCATCATAAAAAAATTCCCTCATAAATGGCCATAAATAGTATTTGGTATTTACATTTATGCCTTGGATAATATTTTTCATCACAATAGTAGAGATCCTTGGGTTAGTGTTCTACCATTTCATCCTGTCTCAGCTTATGGATATTGAGGGGTGAAACAAGTTGCTGAAGAGACACCACATTTAGGCATGGCTGGAGAAAATTTTTGACATTTGTATTAGGAATGAGATACAACTTGTGCACGACGAACAAATTGAGTTTCCTCCAACTAGGTAGTTGGGTGGTTCATCTCCACTTGGGGCTTGATTTCCTCCGTAAGACCATTGATAAATATTTGGTTAAAAAAATCATGGGTTAAATTTTCTATTTTGATAGCCAAATAATCAAAAACATTAATATATTCTTCCATCATGATTGTTTGATGCAATTTGGTAAGTTGGCCCACAAAATTAGGATATTGGATAAAGTGACGAAATAGTGATATCACAAACTACTTCCATTTAATTAATCTTGGAGAAGATTTCTTATGCCATTTCCACCACTGCAAATGCTCTCAATCCATATATAAGACATTGATTCAAAGTTTCAATAAGTCGTATGTTGTGGCATGAAGGGAAAAATAACATTCCATTTGTTCAACCTAGATTATTCGATCTAATCCATCAAATTTATTTGAATCAGCTTTAGGAAAGTAAAGAATCAAATGGTGGACCTTTTTCCGCATCTATGTCCCTACACTTATGAGAGACTTCACTTGAGAAATCTCAAACTTCATCATGCTTACCCTCCAGCTTCTCAATATTATCAAAACAAAGGTTGACTTGCACATTGAGGTAAGACATGTTGGCCTTCACTATGTTGACTTATTATCTAATAGTGTTAACTAACTATGAGAGAGACTGCAGAATTTTCTTTAATTCCTCAATGGATCTCATGTTGCAGGTGTGTTTTCATGGGACCATAAGGTCCATTAGAGAGGTTATCCAAGAGCTAGCTCAACATGATCAGATTCATGAGAGGAATTTATGGTGATGGGTCACAAGTAATTGTACTATCAGGTCTCTACAAAAAAGTAGGATGAAATTCCCAAATTCTTAACATTGCAAATTATGTAGGAAATTGTTTGCATGTGCTACAAATTCTAGGGTTTGTAACATCTAGAGGAAAAAAAACATTTCAAGTTTTATAGCTCTCTGATATACTTGATGGTTTATTGCAATATTACTTGGCCAAAAATTTCATGACAATAACTAAGGAGGATAGTCATACCCTTATCCATACTACCCAAAACCCTAGTACATGAAATTGATCTCCCTACATGTTTCCCTTGTTGTACTATAACAATAGGACGACCAACAAGATTATGTAAGGCTCATTTTGGGTCCACCTAGAGGACTTCTTATATTCCTAGGGGTACATGGAGAAAAAATATGTATACAAGTGTTGTCGTATGTGATATTATCTGAAGGGGTGCCAACTAAAGTTACAGGGGTGTCCAACCAAGCGATTCCACTTGTATGTTTGGACATATTCTTCCCAAACTGCAACTTTAACTTATGAATGACATATCTACTTTTTATTTATAGAAGTTGGAACATTTCTCTATCCTAGTAAAAAAAACTAAAATTTAAAGGCATGATGGCATAAGAAGGTGTTTTGATACCACGTGTGTATTCCTTGATACTTGAAGCAAAATGTTCAGATCCAAATCTATGGTGATATAACAATGTAAAGAAAAGAAAAAAAACTAGAATTTAGAAATAACAATAAAAGAAAACCTTTATTAATATCCAAAACTAAGCACAATGTTCACTTACCTCCTCAAGGGGGAAACCTCCAATTGAGCAAAGCTCCAAATACAATATATTTCACTTGGAAATCAATTGCATAGATTTTACTCCTATATATAATATGCAATTGACCAAACTCCTAACGACGTAGTGGAACTCCAATTATGAGGCCTTAATCACTAACCAATTGAACTCATTTAATGACAATAGTTACATTTATGGATTACACATTGCACTACCTCATGTGTCTTATTTAATAAAGATGGTCCCAATACATTTAATAATAACCTATTCTCCCAACTAGGGAACTTAGGAAATATAGGTTGAATCTTCTATTGAATACTACATGAAGAAATGGTTTGTAGATAGGGAATTAAAAAAATGGAGGTCCCTCCCTTTTCTCACCTTATGAAGTATTTGTATAGCTCGCAACTATTTTACTTTTGAGGATAAGTACCACCCTACCTTTCAAATTGTGTTTGAAATTTGGAGATCAATGCCTTATTTTACCTCTAGGGAGTCTCAAAAAATGCAAATGGTGATGAAAATGTTTACCTTGGAAAATTCAAGGCCATGGGCTTTCTTCGAAAAGTCTTGTAGGAGGGAGATTCAATGGTTGCTTTAGATTTATCCTATATTTTTCAGAGTCTCTCTTTCTTAGGCTTAAATCCAATTGTGATCTAGGTTCCAATAACCTTGGTCAGTTCAATTCACTCTTTTATTTACTCAAGTATACACTTAAAAATTAAATGTTCTCATTCCAAGTGAAAGAGACTCATTATTTATTATAAATTGGATGAACGATATAGTTCATGTCATCAACAACTCAATTTTTCATCTAGCAATCTTATTGCAAGACTTGAAAGGACATTTTCAAATTATTGATTTTTAGCATCTATACATGGAATCATGTCAACTTTCAAAAGTAGGGTTGGAGCTTGAATAAAATGTTTTTTTCTCTCAATGAACTGGATGGACATTAGTTGCTGATGAATAGGACTGATTTTTCAGTAAATTCTATAATTTATTTAGTGGATGATTGTAACTAAAAATTTATTGAACATTCTTTGATCAGTTTTTCAAACATTATTAGAACTATTTAGATCACAAGCCCTTATGGGTTATAAACCTTTTCATCCCTCCTAGTGTTTACAATGACACTTTGATATTGGTGTAGTTGCACATGATGAATGTATTTTCTTTCTACTTGAATAAAAATATGTTTTTTCTCAAGAAAAAATTGTAGGGCACTTAGGGTGGGATCCTAACACAACTACATAATACAATTGTCTTGAGCACACAAATGGAAAGTTTATAACTCACGTATATTTATATGTATAAATGTATTAAACAAAGCATAGCAAATAGAATAAAATAACAAGTGATTTACACATGTCATTACATAGTAATATAAACACTAGAAGTCCAAGGGGTCGACTCAATCAGTCATCACAAATGTTGTTGGGTATTTGGGTAGGTTTATGTCAACAAGTACTAGATTTGAATTATTTGAATTAGGAACACTAATATTTTAATATTTCGACCAAATTCAGAGAGCTTGTAACTTTAAAACCTTTATCAATCAAACATTGCATATATGAATATCATAAAACAAATCAACCACATAGATCATTCAACTATATGAGACAAGATCTACCCTAGGAAAACCTACCAAATACAAACGATGAAAAACCTACCAATTATTTGAGTATAATAGATAGACTTGCAGAGAATGGCTTACAACACATTAGAATATTTCCCGATAAGAGATATCACCTCAGCAGTAGAGAAGAGAGATCTACAAAAACTTTGTAATAAACTTTCCAAGTGCCCAACATTTTAATAACAAGTCAAAACTCATGACATGCAATGTTTTCTTGACACTAGTGCACACATGCACTTCAATTTCGAATTTTCCTTCAAGGGTTCCAAGTTAGCACCTAGGATTCCACTCCATGCACAAGATGTGTGCCCTTCCTTCAATAAGGGTCTTTAACTGAACGTTAACTAAATTGAACTAATCTCAATCTTCAACCGAATGCATGCCCACTAAGTTAGGGGGCTAACAAAAAGTTATAGTGATTCACCTTTAGTTCCATCCATTCAAATCACTTATTTACTATTATTAACTTTGCATGGATATTCTTAGTTAATTGAATTTTGATCACTTAGTCAACAAACTATCTTAAGTGTCATCAGTGCTTCACCCTTAGTGTCGTCCATGCAAAGCATTTTCATGGACCACTGTAATTTTATTTTAATTAAATGAAACACGTAAGATTTAACTGAGGCATCGATTGAGTCATTCATATTTAACTTAATCTTTACAACTACAACATACTTAGCTATATTTAGGAAATTCGAATTCTCTCTCTATGATTATCTCTTTATCATTTATCATTTACTGCATGGTCTACGTGTGTTTTTATTTATCCATCTTAACATATCATTCTTAGATAATTGTCACACATATTGATGATCATATATATTACCATGGAACATATAGTTATATGCTAAAATAATTCACTCTAGAGGTGATCAGTATATAGAGGAGAATTAATAGCGTTATCCATCTCGTATGACCATTATTAGTATTACATCACATAGTATAACGGCTTTACCAAGTAAAGATTTCCACCTCAACATATGAGGATCTGTAGTGCCCCTACTCAACAGCCTTAAAAAACAAATTTCATCAAGCAAAATGAAATTTTGCTTGAGGAAACATTTGAATTTCTCATTTCAACTTGCAGAATCAGGAGCTACTGAAACGGTGAAATTCCATTGTTTTTATGACATTGGAAACTATGGTTATTTGGCAAGGATCATTATATTAAAATCATTATTTTGAATGGATTTGTGTCTTGAAATTAGGGGATAAGCTTTGGGTTTATATGCCTCTCTCCATAAGCCTTATTTGAACATCTATTATTTGGTATGATTAATTTGTGTTTTAATTGCAAATTTTACAAGGGTATAGAACATGGAAGACTCACTATTTCACGCTGGGGTGTTGTATTAAAATATCATGCAAATTTCTCATCCTTAAGGTCTATCCTCCAATCTTCGAATTATGCAATTAATCTCAACCTTTGTATTATTTCTCATATGTGGCTTATATTCACCATTGATGGTTGGGGTTGATATAATGGGTTATGTCATGTGTTTTCACGTAGCATGTTCGCCATTTCCGAAGGTTGGCATTATTATATGGTAAGGTTCATGTTTCAGCGCCCAAGGTTCATTCCATATGGTTGTTTCGATCCGTGTCGCCATATCCAAATCCGATCCACTTGATTACAGGCTGATATATCATCATGATACACGTACAGTACTCTTTGAATGACATTTAATTGCATTACGAGTGTAGTGTCATGTCTTCCTGCTTGTTGAACACCTGTGCTCTATGCATTGTGTGGTTTGATTATGATCGAGCCGAATAAATCATGGCAAGGTGAGGTTGTTCTAGAGTCTTCGCTGCCTCTTTCCATTTTTGTGATGACCTCTCTGTGTAATCATTCTTGTTCGCTCATGCCGAGTTTATAGGGTTCTTGTCTGAGTTTACTCATGTCGCATTTCGTTTATGAAAGAGTCAGGTTTCATTGTTTGTGGTTTTTGCTTGGTTTGCATCCCGAATGCTCGCTCTCCAGCGTTATGTCTTGTTGTGATCCGTTGTATCTCCTCTGTGTGCAACTGCGTGCATTCGCACTCGTAGTAATGGCCCCAGTTGTTAGGGTTGAACCTAATGACATGAAACTTCTTGACGGGAACCCAGAGCTCCTAGCCAAGGTAGAAGCAGTCGGGTGGCTTCCATTTTTCCGTAAGTTCGCAGACTCGAACCCTGAGGTTACTAGGTTATTTTCCCTCTCGCTGGTTGATGCTAGAGTTAAGGTGGCCGACCTTCAGTTCAGAGTTGATGAGCGCTCAGTCTCCTTGGCCACGAGCCTACCGTTAATAGGTGAACGTTGGTTCAAATCCAAGCAGATGAAAGCTACTGAATGGAGGCAGATGTTAAAGAACCCTTGCCAAGACGTGTCCTTCAGGGCCAGTGTGTCACGTAAATATTTCAAAAAAGAATGGCGACTGGTTTTGGATGTCATTCACAGGTATGTGACTTGTGAGGGCCGTCTTTACTTTGCATATGTTTATCACCTTAGATTGATGACTGTTTTTCTCGGTCTGCCTATCAATTTACCCCATTATTTAGTTCAAAGCATGACTAAGATGTCAATGGCCATCAAGAAAGGACCTAAGAATATCGGCCGGAGTCTTTTCCATCATGGTCTTGTTAGAATATTAGTGGAGAGGGAGCTGTCCAAAAGAAATCAGACTTGGGACCATTTTCTTGAACAGAACGGGTTCATGAAATTTTTCCATTGTCAATTTCATTGCGCAGAGGAATGTTTTAGGCATCAGCAGCCTGGTGAAGTCCTAACTCCACCTACGCATAATCCCCTGCCAGACCTTAATAATCATGTAAACCTTAGCGTCCACGAGGATTTCGTTTTCACTCCTGTGCAAAGTCCCGGCTCTCCTACGCATACTAAGCGAAGGAGGAAATCTGCAAACCTTTCCCCGGTAACGCCGAACCATAATGATAAACCCTGTGGACAAAGGAGAAAGAAGTCAAATGTTAAGGTTACGGGCAGGTTTACTAGGAGTATGGTGTCCAAAGCCAGTGTTGTTAAGTCTTCTGTGAAGAATAACAAAGACGTTGAAACTGTTGTATTGGATGAGGAAGAGAATGGACCTGTCTCGCATGAGGGTCCTGATATGGATCCCGAATCTATTAGTCGCCCAATAGCACACAATCCTTATGTTTCTGATAAGAATCCCCAAATTGACTCTGTGCTCAATCCTCCAATTAAGGGCAAATCTATTGAAGGGAATCTACCTGCTCCTTATCGAATTGGTGAAGCAATTCACCCACTATTCGTTAATTGTTTGCTTGACAAGATACGTGGAATGGAGGTAGAAATAACAGAGATGGTGGCACGTAGTGATGTTGTGAAAGCTAAAAATGTGAAGTTGTAGGAGAGATCCGATTCAGCTGATAAATGCATCTTGCGTCTGAAGAGACACAAGAACAAGTTAATTCGGAGAGTTATGAGACTGCAACATGAGAATCGTAAAAATGAGGAAAGAGTACGTGAGCTAAACGCTCAGGTCACTTTGATGCAACTTAAAGGTCACTCACAGCTTCCATTTTCACAAAATCCGGCTACTGGTGTGAATATACAGGTTTTCAATACTCCTGTTAAATCATAGTATTTTGGGGATACTCACTTCTGTACATATGTCTAAAAGTATTTCAGGTTTGAAGTTTGTTAGTAAAAGCAGCAAATGATAATGAAGTGATTTTTGTTTTCCAGATATTCTTTTAAGTTAGTTGGTGGATTATGACATTTAGTTTATTTACCCTCGTGTTTGTACTAATTCCTACTATGTGATTTTGCATATGATTTGCTTGGTTTTCCAAATGCGTTGTTCCTGGATTTTGGTGATCGCTCGTTTTCAGGATGATCTCCAGAGAATTATAAACGAATTAGTCGAAATTGTTTTCAATTATGGACATGTTGTCTCCTAGGTGTCACTCAATTACTAGTGTCTTTATCGTTCTATGATTTAGCACTATAAGTCAAATCTTTTCAAGTTTGGGATATCACAACGTATATAGAAAATGACAATTTCATTTGTCATTTTACTATTTTTGAATGAAATTGATTAAGATTACGATGAGGTAGTTTCCTGTTTTCTAGAACTATCTCTAGATGAGATTGAATGTATTTTGGGAGACATGGTTTTACTGTAAAGGGGATCGATGGTTTGGGAAAGAGACAAAAACAGGATCACTTCACCATTTCCTGTAGCTAAAGACAATTTCTTGTTTGCAGTTGCAGCATCTTTTGACTGGTGATATTTATAAATATATTTGCAGTATTTTTACTATGGAAATGTATTTATAGTATCGTATGATCTTGTTATTTATTTTCACGGTCTTTATGTATTGTTATATTTCTTTAAAGAAATGTGCAAATGCATCATGTTTAGCTGTCGATTTATGCTGGTTTAACTTGCAAATTCATGTCATATAGTAAATTTGATGTTATCATTATAATGTCTGTGATATACTTTTTCTGTGTGTTGTCTTGTTTAAATCTCAGAATTTCTTCTGAAGTTTTCAGGATTCTCAGCACATTATCATTATTTGCAAGTTGATTCCAGGATTAAATAATATCATGCTCCTGACTAGGATAGGATACGTAGGATATATAAGTGGTAGTTTTTATTTAATTTATAGAAACTATATTCAATCAGATTTTTACAGTTACACTCTGTCAAGTTATCTTTTCAGTCTTGTTATGAATGTACATGTGTCTATAGTGTAATTTATGTAATTGGTTTGAATTTGTTAATATTTTCTTAACTATTGATTTTTGCACTCATAGGTTAATTGGTTTAACTAGATTAATTTTGAGTTATCAGTTGCATAAAATATCAACTAACTTAGTAATTATCTTCAACAATTTTCTTTGTATATTCGTAGGTGTAGTATAGATTTAGTTAACAAACATTAACTTCATTTTTCCTTTGAGTCTTCCTCCTATAGCTGGGAGTAATTTAGGGAAGGCAACGGGGCCTTAATCCCGTCAGAGACAACTACCTAACAACTGAGAGCAGCTTTGAAAGCTTTTGGATCGGGTTGTCTCTTAGTTGACTATTGTGCCAACCTCAGCCCATCAACAAGATCGTTACTTGATACAACACAAGTCTCCAGTCTTGATACAAACCACAAGACTTTAGTGCTAGCATCCCACCTCAACACATGAGGATATGAATAGGAATATATACAAACCAGAAGTACTGACTTGATACAAACCAAAGGTCCTGACTTGATACAAACCACAATTCCATAGAATGACTCTTTATGTTGTACAATAAACACTCCCTCTCATTGAGGGAGACATTCTCTGCTTTACAGGGAATTTTTTGCCATACCAAGCTTATCTTGGAAGTATTCCAACTTCATCATGGGCAATGGCTTTGTCCACATATTTGCAATATGCTCATCAGTATCTATGTACTGGAATTTCTCTTCTACATTACCATGACTCCGATTGATCCGAATTTATGCAGGAATGCAACAAAATACACAAATAACCATAGAAACAAATATGCAACGGAAATAACACTTCATTTTATTAATCAATAACTGAAACTTGTTTACATACAGAATGGAAACAAACTAGCTAGAGTGCTGGTAGCTTATCTCTGAGAAGAGATGTGGCGGCTACATGCCTCTGAAATTTGTGTTACAATGAGGCTCAAAGGCCTATATATTATTGAGAAACAATGGAAACCCTACATATCCAAAAACCTAACCCTAGGAGGTGAAACGCCTTAATGTGGGCCCCATTGGGTAACTTGGTACATCAATTTCCCGGGGTCGTAAATTTAGCATACTACCTCCGTTTGACGCACATGATACATCATTAGAAAGATCTGTTTAAGGACTACATCATTTAGGGCCTCAAAAAAACGTCGTTTAGGGCCTCAAAATGGATCCAGAAGTTTAGGACCCAAAAACTACCAATAATAGTAAACTGTGCTACAATTAAGGAACCTGGAAAACTGAAAGAAACGGTGGTGGGGGTCTACGAGGAATAGGTGGGTGGCCACCAATATCCTCCTGGATCATTCCTCCCCCCTTAGGAAGCAATGGTCCCCATTATGTTGAGTTCCTCCATGAGATGAGCAAACTTCTGTTGAACTTGGTCCACGGTGATCCACTTTCCCTGGTGAAGGAGTTTGCCTGCTTTGACAACTTGATATAGCTGGATCTTCAGCTGGCGGGTGTTCTTGATCTATGTGTCCATAATCCAATCAGTTGTGGCTTGTTCCATGTAGTCGGGTTTTAACTCTGTTGGTGTGAGTTGTTCTACCATGTCTGATGTGTCCAATATAGGTGGAAAGGAGGGCCGAAGGCAGTCCACATTGAACACTGGGTGCAAACCAAGGAATGGAGGAATACTGAGCTCAAAGGCATTGTCCCTGATAGCCTTGGTGATGGTGTATGGCCCATATCAGAGCGGGCAAAGCTTGCAGTTGGTTTCAACTAGGCGCTCCTTCTGTAAATGTAGCCACACTTTGTCACCCACCTGGAAGTTGTGTTATACCCGATGCTGATCATGTCGCTGCTTGTACTTAGCATTGGATCTATCAAATATGTCATGAACCTGTTGGTGAATGTGCTGATTGCGCTCAATGAAGTTGTTTGCCTTGGAAACTTCATAATGGATATGAGCTGAATCAGCCTGAGTAGCTGCAAATGGCATGGCTACGTCAATGGGACATAGTGCCTGGAATCCCAAGCCCACCTGAAAGGGGTTGTGGTTGGTTGAGCTGTGGAGGGCTCGGTTATAGCTGTGTTGTACATAGGGGAGGCTCTCATCCCATGGGCGTGGATGCTTTGAGTTGTACATGCGCAAAATGTGTACAATCATCCTGTTGACGACCTCTATCCGACCATCAGTCTGAGGATGGAAAGCTATGGAATTTGTGAGCTTGGTGTCTAGCATTGACCATAGGCTAGACCAAAATGTATTAAGGAACCTGTTGTCCCAGTCTGAGATTATAGACTTTGGGATACCAAAGTGTACCCACATTCGTTCAAAGAAGAGTTTAGCAGTGGCTTCTGCTGTGATATTATTCTTGCAGGCCGCCATTATGGCCATCTTTAAGAATCTGTCAACGACCACAAACACACAGTCATTGTCATGCTTAGTAGAAGGAAGGCCTGACATGCAATCCATGGAGATGGATTCCCAAGGTCGACTAGGGGTAGGAAATGGAGTATAGAGGCCTTGATTCTTGATGGATGTTTTGGCAATGGCGTAGGAAGTGCAGGATCAGATGTACTTCTCGATGTCCTGTCGAAGGTTTCGACCAATGGAAATACTTCTACAGTACTGCCACTATTTTCTCGACCCCGAAATGCCCAGCGACTCGACTGTAGTGCGCTTCCCAAATCATCTTGGCATGCTTGCTTGAAGGAACACAAAGGTGTCCCATGTGACACAGTAGTACATCCTGGAGGTGAAATTTTGGAACTTGGTTTCCCTCCAAGAGCGTCTGGCAAGTGTGGCTGAATTCTGGATCGCTCTTGTAGAGAAGCGGCCAATCAGAAGTCTCGTGCCCACAAGAGTTGAGCATGGTCATTATCGCCACGATTAGTGGTTGGCTGAGGTAGTCTGCAACATTATTGGTGCTTCCCTTCTTGTAATTGATGTTCAAATGAAACTGTTGCAGATATGTGGACCACTTCTGATGGAGATCGTTCTGAAACTTCCCTTGTGTCTACATGAACTGTAGGGGTCATTGGTTTGTGTGGATGATCGTTTCCTTCCCCAAAATGTAATGCTTCCATTATTGGAAAGACTATACAATGGAATACATATATTTGTCATAAGTGGGATATTTGCATATTGTGTCTGACAGTGTCTCATTTTGATATGCCATTGGATGCCCTTGTTGAGTAAGGACTGCCCTAATAGCATAGTCAGAGGCGTCTGTCTCGATCTCAAATGGTTGTTGCAAGTTTGGTAATGTGAGCACTGGGGCACAACAGAAGCAATGTTTCAATTCTGTAAACGCCTTCTGCTGAGTTTCTGAACAAAATAATTTTGCTTTCACTCTTCCCTTGGTGACTTGAATCAAGGGCCAAGTGATATGAGAGAATCCCAACACGAACCTGCGGTAGAAATTAGCAAGGCCCAAAAAGCTGTGAAGCTCTGTTAGAGTAGTTGGGGCTGGCCAATCCCGAATGACTTGGATCTTGGTTGGATCCACATGTACCCCATAGTCATCAATAATGTATCCCAGATATTGAACCTGGGTCATGCCAAAAGTGCACTTGGCCAAATTGACACACAACTTGTGCTGCCGCAATGTTTGGAGGACTTGTCGGATGTGGTGGAGGTGCTCTTCCCAAGTATGGCTGAAGATCAGGATGTCATCCAAGTACACTACTGCAAATGAGTTGGTGAATGGCCGCAAGATGTCATCCATCAGTCTCATGAAGGTTGCAGGAGCATTCGTCAGCCCGAAAGGCATGACCAACCATTCGAAAAGACCCTCCTTGTCTTTGAAGGCAGTCTTCCACACATCGGTCAACTCGATCGGTACCTGGTGATACTTGGACTTTAAGTCAATCTTGCTAAAATATTTTTCCCCTTTAAGCTAGTCCAGGAGGTCATCAATCCATGGGATCAGGTACCTATTCCAGACAGTGATCTTGTTCAGCGCCCGAAAGTCAATATAGAGTCTCCAAGTCCCATCCTTTTTCTGTACCAACACGATCAGGCTCCCACAGGGCGATGAACTTAGCCGGATGTGACCCTTCTGCAGCAACTCTTGAATTTGCCTCTTGATTTCATCATTCTCCAGAATAGAGCGGCGATAGATTGGTCCATTGGGCAGCGGTGCACTTGGGGTCAGATCGATGGGGTGCTTGACCTGACAGTGGAGAGGCACCCTGGTGGGTGAGGTGAATATGTCCTGGTACTCCTCCATGACCTTGTCCATTTGTTGTTGTTGTGCGGAGGGGCCCTATCTGGAGGTTGTGGCCATGATCTTCTTCTTGCCTTGATGGCAAATCATGAAGAAAACAAACTTCCTGGTTTTGGAAATGAGCTTACTACATTGTTTTGTAGTAACCAAAGAGATAGCGGTAGGGAGTGGTACCTCTGGTATCCTGTACAAATTATTTCCCAACATAATAATAATAGCGCGAGGTCGAGACTCATACACAGCATGTCGCTTCCATAAGTATGGTTGACCTAATAATACATCACAAACATCAAGAGGAGCAATATCACATAATACCTCATCGACGAAGGGCTTAATGCTATAGGGAAGGCTGCACTGCTAGCTGACGTGAAGATCTCGTCCTTGGTGAAGCCACCCGATGGTGTACGGCTACAGGTGTGCTATGGTCAGCAAACCCAACCGCTTCACAACCTCTGCTGAAATTAGGTTATTTTGGCACCCACTATCGACGATGAACTATAGCGGGGAACCATTTACCCACATCTGGGAGTGGAAAAGACGCTCCTCCTCCTCTGAATCTTCTAGTTCTTCCTTTTGGATCTTCGTGGTGGCAACAGTGGCGTTGGGCTCTGGATCGATAATATTCTTCCCTCTGTCATTCCCCCTATCGGATTCAGATTCAGTGTCAGAGTATGCATCTGATTCAGAATCCTTTATCTCAGCCACCAGTGACTGCTTAGCCCGACACTCACTTGTGTTGTGAGTGGGGCTCTTATGGAACTCGCGCCACTTTCCTGCTTCCTTCTTCAGCTTTGCGGTGTTGCTCTTTGCTTGCGGCTTTGGCAATTTTTCTTGAGTCACCATGCCTTGGTTGTGTCCTTGGTTCTGTGGTTTGGGGACACCTTTCCCTTACTTCTAATTCGCATATCCAAAGTCCCGCTTTTTCTATTTGAATTGTTGTTCAATTTTGGCAGCATGCCGATATGTCATACCAAGAGAGGAGATGTCGAGGAACTCCATTTCCTCCTGAATGTATCTATGCAGACAATTGCATTAGTTCAGCACCAAATGTTTCTCTAAATCTTTGATACCCAACTTGGTGTGCAGGGTATGGAAGTGGCTGCTAGATGCAGATGCACCGCCAATGGGAAGTCATTGAAGGATCTAGGCGAAGTTATCCATCATCGCGTTCCTTTGCTTTTCAAGGGCCTCCTCGAGCAACATTTTGATAAGATATTTCATGCCCTCATATTTATTTTCATCCCCCATGGGTGGCAGTCGGGATTTGCGAGGCTGATCTTGCAAAGGTTCAACCAGATCGAGCCCTAACTCTTTATACCCCACCCTCGTTGGGGACATGCAAAGAAGGATCGAGAAAGAGAAGATTGCTCTGATACCACTGATCCAGATTTATGCAGGAACGCAACAGAATACACAAATAACCATAGAAATAAATATGCAACGGAAATAACACTTCATTTCATTAATCAATAACTGAAACTTGTTTACATACAGAATGGAAATAAACTAGCTAGAGTGCTGGTAGCTTATCTCTGAGAAGAGATGTGGCGGCTACATGCCTCTGAACTCTGTGTTACAATGAGGCTCAAAGACCTATATATTATTGAGAAACAATGGAAACCCTACACATCCAAAAACCTAACCCTAGGAGGTGAAACGCCTTAATGTGGGCCCCGTTGGGTAACTTGGTACATCAATTTCTCGGGGTCGTAACTTTAGCATACTACCTCTGTTTGATGCACATGATACATCGTTAGAAAGATCTGTTTAAGGACTACATCATTTAGGGCCTCAAAAAAAATGTCGTTTAGGGCATAAAAAACGGCTCTGGAAGTTTAGGACCCGAAACTACCAAAAATAGTAAATTGTGCTAGAATTAAGGAAACTGGAAAACTGAAAGAAACAGTGGTGGGGGTCCAAGAGGAATAGGTGGGTGGACACCAATATCCTCCTGGATCATCGATGAAGTAAAAATTAATAATCAATGTGTTTTATCATAACACATATCCAACTAAATACACAACTCGATTGGATATACTCGAATTGGATACACATACTCGACTAGATACACATACTATACCGGATACACATACAAAGTATGGTCACATTCTCCAGTCATCACAAGTATGGTCACTTTCTCCAACCATCGCAAGTAACTTTCTTAGCTACTCTGCTTCTCAATTAATAGTATTATCTACAAAACATAATTTCTTCTATAGTACTCTCTGAAATACACCTTGCTTCTATAGTACTAGCCACAATACACTTAGCTTTTGTAGTACTAGACACAATATACATCGCTTGTCTCAGGCTAAAACAATAGATGGATATCACAATATTCCTACCATGTATCAATTAAAATAAATAACATATTCTAATGTATCTCAAAGGTACTCAAACATATGCTTATTAACAAGCATAAAATACAACAGGTTTGCTTAGAGACCAACCAACTACTTATACATAATAGCATCATCTGGATCCAATCCAAAATATAGTTTCTTTAAATGTAGAAACCATGGATTTAAAATCCATCACATACAACATTTTACAATACATTAACTCTGTAATATCTTGCAGAAAGAAACTATTTTTCTTTCAATCTTCAACATTTGTTGACTTATGGAACTTCTGCTATTTGGAGAAATTTCCGGTGAGCTTTCAATTCTCTTTGATGTTCTTCAAGGCCTAATCACTTTTTTAGTGATTTTATATTATTCTCTTTATACGGCAGCACCCAAATTACCTCTCCAAGAGGTTTAACTATTCTCTGACATCCCATACTATAACTCTTCTCGAGTATATGATAGTCTCTGAGACTTTGACCATGTCTATACTCATGTGGGTTTTCTCCATAATATATCACAACCACTAGCTACCTTATTCATGTACCATGACTTACTGATGGGAACTATACCTGATGTTGCCTATGAATATATATCAATACTCCCTCTTCAACTGGAGGATTCTTTATTTTTACTACACCAAGCTTGTCTTAGACAAAGGCTTACTAAGAATGCTGGCAATGTTGCTCTCATGTGGATATGTACCATGTCTCGGATATAACTGATTATGAACCTTATAAATCTCTACTAATTTACTATATGCTCTACCTAGAGAAACATCATTGATGTGATCTCACTTGATCATTGCACTAGTCATAATCCATATATACTTGAAACTTTATTCCACTATTCGAGACATATCTGAGTCCACATACACTTGTACCAAGTAGGTACCACAATGCATGCTTTGGTGTACATGTCTATGTATAGACTATAAAGCATATAATCAATCCCGGTGCTTAACCAGATACATCTCAGCTGACTTCGAGATCCTCCAAATCTTAATCAACTTCAAATTTATGTTCATATGTGTGGCTATGGACTTACAGTCCATCATTCTGAAAAAATTTCAAATTCTTCTACTGCATATTTTCGTGAAGTTAGGAAACTCTTATCTGGTGACTGTTGTTAAGTTTTCTAATTTCTTAGATGATATTATAAAATAATTTAAAGTGGTGGGATCACTAAAATAACAAGAAGTACAGACACACAAGAGAACACAAATATTTATCCTAGGAAACCCTCGTGGAGGAAAAAACCCATCAAAACTTTCTTAGTATAGAACTCAACCAAAACAATGTAAAACCCCAAGAAAACTCCTCCTCTCTCTTTTTGACACACTTCTTCTTCTTCCTCTTGCAAACTATATTGAGTGAAGTGAGTATGAATGAAGGAGGCACCTCCCTATTTATATTTGACCCATGACTTGACTAGTAGGACACCAAAATAATATTTATTATAATGACCCAAGGGTACTATTGACCCAACTTACATATGAAGGTTTATATTGATTATTTCAATGACTCTTATATGACCAATTACATCAGTGACATCTCCTGAAGGAGGAATACAATTAGTACAACTAGAATATCTTCTGAAGTTAAAATATTTTAACACTCCCTCTTAACTAGGAAGGTATTCTATACCAGCAACAACCACTACCACCATTGTACATCTGATTGGTGAGTCTCTATATGTCATAGGAAGTTTTGGAACAACATCATCATCAATATCAGTATGAGAATATTGGATCATATTCTGCTATATCAGTAAGTGGATATTGAGTCTTCTTCTGCAATATCAGCATGTGAATACTGAGTCTTCTTCTGCAATATCAATATGTAAATATTGAGTCTTCTATAAATATTGAGTCTTCTTATACAATATCAGTATGTGGATACTAAGTCTTCTTTTGCTATATCACTGTGTGGATACTTAGTTTTCTTTTGCAATATCAGTATGTGGATACTGAGTCTTCTTCTGCAATATCAATATGTAGATACCGAATATTCTGATGTATCATCAGTATGTGGATATTGAATCTTCTTATGCAATATCAATATGTGGATACTGAATCTTCTTATGTCACATCAGTATGTGGATATTGAATCATCTACCTATAACATTAGTACGTAAATACTAAAGTAACAACAACATCATCATTAGCATGTTAGTTCTAAAACCTCATCGTCAATAAATAAATGTTAGATCATTATTTGTACAATCAGTAAAGTACTAAAACCACTTCATCAATCATAAGTATGAAAGTATTTAACTATCCACATTTACACTAGTGTGAAAATACCCAAACTACCTCATCATTATCAATATGATAATATTTAATCTACTGCATCAACCATTAGTATGAAAATATTGAAACTACCTCATCAACATCAGTATGAGAATATTGAATCTACCTCATCAACATCAATATGAGAATATTGATCCTACCTCATCAACAATAGTATCAAAATGTTGAATCTACCTCATCAACATCAGTATGAGAATACTGATCCTACCTCATCAACATCAGTATGAAAATATTGAATCTGCCTCATCGACATTAGTACGAAAATATTGAACCTACCTCATGAACAATAGTATGAGAATATTTAACCTACCTCATCAACATCAGTATGAGAATATTGAATATGCCTCATAAATATAGGAATATTGAAACCACCTCTTTCCCTTTGGCCTTTTGGAATAGCATCACGGTGAGTTCTCTTGTAGATCCACCTAATGATTTTGTCTGACTTAATAACCCTTTTGTGCCAACAAGCATAGTTAGAAAAATGGATCTCCCTGGGGACCAAATAAGCCTTGTCTGGATTACTAACCCTTTCAGGCCAAACAAGCCTATCCATACATACTAATATCCCTAAGATCAATAGGTTGTATCTGACTTACTAATCCTTTCAAGCCAACAAGACTATACAGACATACCCTACCCTAGACTGAGCTACCACACCACTAAAATAGAAATCCTTCTATCTCTTATACTCCCTCTTTTGAGGGAGGTCCTTTTGGAATACACCAATCTTGTCTTGAAAGTATTCAAACTTTACATGATACAAAGTCTTAGTCAATATCTATGCCACGTGTTCATCTATAGGAACATATTTTAGCTTTACAGCTCCCTTCTGCACCATATCCTGGATGTAGTAATTTCTTATTTTGATATGTTTCGACTTATCATGAAACATCAGGTTTTATGTCATATTAATACAACTTAGATTATTGCAATGGATATCATTTGTATCCACCTCTGTAACAAATATTCTTTCCAACATCTTGTGAATCCATACTACTTCTCTACAAGCTGAACATGTTGCAATGTATTCGGCTCATGTCGTGCTAAGTGCAATATTGGATTGCTTCCTGCTGAACCATGAGATCATGCCTGATCCCAAACTAAAACAACATCATGAAGTGCTATTTCTGTCTTCGACACTTCCTTCCCAATCTAAATCTATGAATCCTTGTAATATGATCTCTCCATCTGATGCATATCTGAGACCATAATATAAAGTCCCCTTTATGTACCAAAGCACGTGTTTTTCTCCTACTAGGTGAATATGTCTGGGATTCACCATATAACAAATTAAAGTGTTTGCAATAAAACATATATTTGGCCTTGTATTGGTTGAGTACATTAGTGAACCAATAATTTCTCTGTATAAGATAACATCCACTATCTTCGAAGAATCATCATTCAAGAGCTTCAAATTTGTTGTCATTGCAGTAATCATAGCCTTACAATTCATCATCCCAAATCTCTTTAGGATATCTACTACCTATTTTCCTTGGTTTAGTAAAATCTCATCTATATACTTTCATACTTCAAGACCTAGAAAGTAGTGCAACATACCAAGGTATTTCATCTCAAATTCTACAACGAGCTTCTTCTTGCATTCGTTGATGGGCTTGTCTTCTTCTTGTCAAAAATAAATCATCTACATATAGTAGTAATACCATAAGCCCATCATCCTCAACTTTATAGTAGAGTTCAAAATATTCTTTACTATTGGTAAATCCCAAACTCAACGGGAAACCATCAATTATTCCATACCATTTTCTAGGTGCTTGCTTCATCCCATACAATTCCTTCTTAAGTATGCATACATGTTTTTTGATTGCCTGTCTCAAAACCTTGCATTTTTTCTATGTATACTTCTTCTTCTATTACTCCATTTAAGAAGGTTGTCTTTACATCCATCTAATGTAACTTCCACTTCATATTGGATACCAAGGCAAGTATGTTTATAATTGAGGTGTACCTTGCTACTGGTGCAAAGATCTCCTCTTAATCGATTCCTTCTTTCTAAGAGAACCCACGAGCTACGAATCTTGCCTTGTACTTCTCTATACTACCATCTGTTGAGCACTTTGTTTTGTAGATCCATTTCGAGGATACTACTTACTTGTTCTTTAGTCTTGGTACTCCTTCCCATACATCATTCTTTATAACGGATTGGTATTCCTCGACCATGGAATCAACCCATTCCTTCTGCTTTATTGCTTCTTCAAAGCATGTAGGTTCTTTATCAATGATATTGCAAATCAAAGCCATACAACTAGGGTATGGATTTTGCTTCTTTCTTTCTTTGATGGTTCCTTCTGGGATACCATGCCTTTCTTTCATGTCATGGTCCTCAGGTATATGTTCTTCCTCCTTGTTTATGACCGGTTTATAAAATTTTGCACCTCTAGGAGTTTCATTCTCCTCTTCGACTTCCTTGTCTTTCCTTGATTTTTTGAAAGTTGTATCTTCATCAAAATTAACATCTCTACTTAGCTCAATTGGACAATATCTTGGGTTATAGATTTGGTAAGCTTTTGATTTCTCACTATATCCTACAAACAATCCCTTCTTTCCCAAAGGATCCAACTTTGATCTTTTCTCTTTGGGAATTTCTATGTATACTGGACAACCAAATATTTGTAGGTCATTGTCTTCAAGATTTTCTCTAGTAAACACCTCTTCCAGAGTCTTATTCCCAAGGGCACTTTGGGAGATTCTATTATCCACATATATTGTTGTTATAAATGCTTCAACCCATAGGTACATATGTAGATCTTGATCATGGATCATGGATTTTACAACTTCCATGATAGATCTATTCTTTCTTTCTACCACACCATTTTTTTGTGGATTATAGGGAATGGTGAGCTCCCTCTTAATCCCAACTTCTTCGCAGTACTCATTGAATTCACCTGATGTGAATTCTCCTCCATTATCTGATCTTAAGGTCTTGATCCTCTTTTCAGAGAGGTTTTCTACAAGATCCTTAAACTCCTTGAACTTCTCAAACACTTCATCCTTCTCCTTCAATAAATAGATCCAAGTTTTTTGGGAGTCGTCATCAATGAATGAAGCATAGTAAACATACCCTCTCAATGAAGTATTATGCATTGGTCCACATACATCTCAGTGAACAATGTCTACAATCCCTTTTTCTTTACTACCACTACTTGGACAAGGGTTCTTGATATTATTTCCTTGTGCACATCCTTTACACACTCCCTCATGGTTTATCTTAATCTATGGAAAACCTGTCACCACCTTGCTCACAATTGGTAATGCTTTGTAATGTACATGAGCAAGTATTTTGTTCCATAACTCACATGGGCTTATGGTTCTAGTCATCAAGGTTGAGTCTACATGACCCTTTAATGTGTAGATTCATCCTTCTTCAACTCCAATCACTACTGCATCATTTATAGTTTTTCCTTTTGTCCACATAAGAACTTCACCATCTACAAAAGAAACTCTAAAACCTTTCTTTTCTAAAGCTGAGATATAAAGGATATTCTTCTTTAGTCCTTGGAAATACAGGACATCCTTCATCTTCATGGACTTTCATGAATCTAGCTTATAAGAGGCTTATCCTGTTCCTTTTATGGAATATTGGTAATAATCTCCAAGCATTACTTTGTGTGTAGAATCCTTATGTTCAAAACAAGACAGTGAATCCTTGTAACTTGTCATGTGCTTGGAGGCACCACTTTATACTAGCCAAGTATCATTACCAGGTGAGACTAAACCTATGAGTGATGAGATTAAAGCATATTCTTCATAGGAATATTCATCTTCTTTAGTTATGTCTTCTTCTTCTTGATCATTGTCTTTAGTTGCATGGGCCTAGAATCTTTTATTCTTCTTCTTGAGTTGTTCTGCCCTTGTGGGACAATTTATGGAGATGTGTCCCATCTTGTGACAAGTGAAGCATTCATAACCTTAGAAGTCTTTCTTGAACTTATTATTCTTCTTAAGCCCTTGCAATTTCCTAGGAGGATGATCATAACTCTTTCTTTTGTTCTTGCCTTTGGCATGGACTTGTAGGGCTTGATCTTCACTTTTATTTAATTTATCTTCTTTGGCTGTTATTCTTTATTCTTCTTGAACACATTCTTCCCATAACTTTCAGAACTTGTTCAACTTTCTTTAGGAGCATATTCCTCGAATAAAAGATTCCCAATCTCTTGGAAGACCATTCAGGGTGGTCATTACAACTTCTGCATCTTCTATCATGTCAACAATATATTCCATCGTCTCCTTGATCTAATCTACTCTTGTGAAGTATGAGTGTATGGTTTCTTACTTCTGAGCCTTTACACCTTTGATTTTATTTCTCAAAGTCATCTTCTTGTTGATATTTCTTCCTTCAAATAGGTTGGATAGGGTATCAAATATTTCCTTTTTTTTTCTCCTTGAATATACTTGAGAGATCAAGTTGTCTTTGATGGAGTCAGCTAAGATTCTTTTAGTATTGATCATATCCTTATTGTGCAACTTCCTCCTCTATGAATTCTTCTAGTTACTCTCTTCTAGGATGAGCATGATCTAGTACTTCCATGCTTTGGATTTATCTTCTCCCTCAAGATTCTCATCCATATTGGTATTGTTTTCCATCTTTAATAGAATGAGAACCTCAATGGAAATAGAAGAAACAATACTTACTTGGAGAATATTTCTCTTGGATTACCTTCTTTGGGATGACCTATGCTTTAATGGAAAAACCCTAATTTTTCAGTTGGAATCACTTGTAGGGATGAGTGGTGGGAAAATACGTCTCCACAATGCGAGATGGATTGTATCTTTCTTTTTCTGATATTGATGATGGAACCTCAAGAAAATTGAACCCCTAGTTTGTCCCTGCAGTAATGTCGGGCCCACAAATGAAACTTCTCAGAATTCAGTTTTGTTTTCACAAAAATATGCACCCTCCTAGTGCCATTTGAGTGAACCCTCTTTTCTAGTTGATCTATCGAGGGAATTGTTCGAAACAATAAACCCTAGCTGCAAAATGTCTCCTTTCAGGGTGGCTATGATACCATGATCATTTTTCTAATTTCTTAGATGATATTCTAAAACAATTTACAATTGTAGGATCACAGAAAGAATAACAAGTACAGTCACACAAGAGAGCATAAAGATTTATCCTACGAAACCATCATGGGGGAGTAAACCCAGGAAAACTTCCTCAATATAGAACTCAACCAAAACAGTGTAAAACCCTAAGGAAACTCCTCCTCTCTCTTTTTGGCACACTTATTCTTCTTCCTCTTGCAAACCATGGATAATTTTAAGAGCACCACCAAAATTAAAATGTACAATAAATGGGTGAATTCCCCTAATATATAGGAAAATTGAAGGATATTTTATCAATAATATAATATGTTTATATAATTTATTTGACTAGTATTTTATTCTATTGTAGAATCTTGTAAAATCTTGGTGAATCTTTCACTAAATTATAAGATATTGTAAAATCTTGGCGAATATTTCACTAAATTCTAAAATATTGTAAAAACTTGGTGAATATTTCATCAAATTATAGAACATTGTAATGTATTGGTGAATCATTTTCTAGGAAAACTCATCTTTTGATTATGCAGATTACTAAGGTAGTGCAATAGAATATCATATACTAGAGCCCGACTATCTCAACTCCTAGACCCTGAAATGAACAAATGCATGAATGAGGAGAGGATGGATTTATTTATTTATGCATTTCACAAGTTGGGAAACTCACAACTGGAGGTGTTGGTGAATAACAACTACAATAATTAGATCCAGGCAAAGTGGGAATTCCAATTTTTATCTCATCCCTTAATGGTTTAACAGACATGTGGGGATCCAAATATTGACATACATAAAAATTGATAGAATTGAACACTTTACACTTAGGAGCGATTATGGCACCCACAAACCATTATTACAATGTGAAGTATTATCGATACCCACAAACTTAATATAGTGTGTGAATTCCCATTTATCTTATTTTACAAATCTTCCATTTTCAAGATACCCTCTAAGAAAAAAAATAACTTGCTTATCTATTTATAGATTAAAATGCCACTTAGATCCAATAATGATTGAAAAGAAAGATATCCTAATAAAACAACAATTTAAACAAATAGGTTAAATTCAATTTGAATAATATATAAAAACCATGTGGTGTATCTCCATCAATTGTAGCATTCATTAACAACATGTAAATGTCATTCGATAATTTAAACATGACAAGGCATAAAATAAATCATATATTTTGAGCTCTATAACACTTTTATAGAACCAATAATCTTATGATATAATAAAACCCTAATAACACCAAATGAACCCTAACAATCAAGAGTTCCCTAGAATTCAATAGGCCTAAAAAAGAATCCATGATAAAGGTAAATTTACAATATAATAATATATTGTAATTGTGGATAAAAAGCATAAAAAGCATGATAAAAATCATATCACATTAATTATTGGATAAAAAGAATAATGCAAGTTTGTATTATTTGATAAATTGCATTTTCGGCATGCCCCTTCAAGACCCAACCTTTTGGCAATGGAGAAGTTACGTGAAGATTAAAATGTCGAGAAAAATAAGAATGAAAAGTGGAATCGCATAAACCAGAACCTTCACCTTGCAAGCGCAATCTGATGTGGGTGAACCACGAATCACTATATCCTTTATATGGAACAAAATAAACCTTGATTTTCCCTCCAATATTGAAACTCGAGGGATCAAAGAAGGTATCTCATGAAATTGACTAAAAATACAGGTGAATGCAACCATATACCCAAATTAAAAGGGGGAGAAATAACCTTGTGATCCTTCATTACTGAAAATTGGGGGCGAAGGAATGATTTCAATAGAATTTCTATAGAAATTGGAAGAAAAAATATAGATTGGAGGGAGATTTTGCTAGGGAGAAAATAGTTTTTTCATTTTCCTTATTAATATAAGGGAGGCTATTCATTTTGGATTTATTCTTTTTCTGATAAATATTGGGAGAATGTATTTTAGCTCAAAAAACCCTTTACATATAAGAAAGTAGCCCACTAATTTTTTTTAACCTCCTTAATATAGCCCATGGGCTATATATAGCCCCTAAAATAATCCATGTTGCAAACTAGCTGGAGTGAAGTGAGTACAAATGAAGAAGGTTCCTCCCTATTTAAATTTGACTCTTGACTTGACCTAAACCTTAACTGGGACAACTTGTCTAACTGACAGGGACGACTTGACTAGTAGGACACCAAAATAATATTTATTATAATGACTCAAGGGTACTATTGACCCAACTTACATCCGGAGGTTTATATTGATTATTCCAATGACTCTTATATGACCAATTACATCAGTGACATCTCTCGAAGGAGGAATAAATTAGTACAACTAGAATATATTCTAAGGTTACAATATTTTAACAACTTACATGCCTCTAATCCCAAGAATCACAACAAGATTCTTAAATATTGTTCTCAACTTCCTTTTGAATATGAGCATCATGTAGGTCTCCTTTTAACGGGAGGTACAAAAACCAATTTCACTGGTTCTTCAAGAGCTACTGAATCTAGCTACTCTTTCACACCATTAGGATGTGAGAATCATAATCTAGGTCCTCCATCATGGAGACTCATGCTTTTCTATGTATGAATCTCTTCTTGACGCATGAATTTAAACAAGATATTTTAAATATCTTCAGGATTCTTCTCATCTCTTAGAATAGCTTTAGGTATTTCTATTTTTTCTTATTCCCGATATGCTCTTAGAAGCTTCCCACTCCATATCATCATGTCCTTTTCCAAGAACATCCATCGAAATCACTCCTCATTTAACATTTTCCATTCACTAGTTGTAGGCCATGGCATTTTGACTTTCCCTACAAGTCAAATTTATTCAAGTTATTAGCAACCTTGCATAATCTAGTCATTTTAATCTAATGACAAGTAGCTCATACAAACATGCAAACATTTTAACCAATGTTTTAGTATAAGCATATCCCATGAAATTTATTCACATAAATACTTCAATGTAATTTAAATGGTTTACATGGTTATGTACACAAATTAATGTTTTGGCATAACCCCACTCATATCTCATGAATTTTTAATCATATGAATGCTTTCAATATACTGATAATGGTTTACACATTTTAATTAGTGATTCTACATAACCCCATACATATCTCATGTAGTATTTTGCAGCCCTAAAATAGTCCTATATTCATATGTCATGGACATTCATGCAGCCCTATGTCTCATGAACCATCATGCATCCCTATGTTCATATCTTATGAAACAGTCATGCAGCCCTATTTTTCTCATAAAATTGCAACCTTGTATTCATCTCTCATGAAAATTTAGGTAGCACTATTTTTCTCATAAATTTGCAGCCTTGTATTCATCTCTCATGAAAGTTTATGCATCCCTATATTCATAAATATTTGTGCATATCATATATTTCATGAGATTCACCATTTGCAATAACATAAACAAAATCAACATACATGCTCCACATTTTTACATCAAAACACAATTCCTAACCCCAGGAATATAGATCTCTATATGAGTGTAATGAAACACATTCAAAAGCATTTAGATCTAATTTATTAAGATCATATGGTAAACAAAATACAAGTACTCATATTTTATTGTTTGGTGGGATCCCTCTTGATCTTTGCTTCCTTGCGGAGTTTCCCGAAGTCCCTTGGACTTGATCTACTTGCATGCGGGGGATAGAAAAACTCTGCATGAGAAATTAGAGTCCCATGCAAACCATAGAGAATGTTATTTACTGATGCATTCTAAATTAAATACTACTTTCGATCATCATCCTTTCCTCGGATGATTTCTTTTGAGAAGGTTCTTCTACTACGATAGATGTATGAAACTTTTCTTCATTATTTTTCCTTGGTTGGAACTCTCTTGCATAATGGCCCTTCTTTACCGAGCCTTCGATTTGTCAAAAAAAATCTTGAACTCCTCCATGTTCGAATGAAAGAACATATTTCTTCTTATACACAAAATCCATTAGAGAAGGTTAAAATCTAATCCACAAATATCTAAGTCGTTCAAACAATTCTTTCAGTTTTGAAAATCAACCACAACAAAAATTATGAAAACTTCATCTTCAAATAAATGATCGTATCTCCCAAACAATTGTGATTTTTTTAAATCTACTCCTCATAAGCTAAATCGTCCCTTTTGGGAAGCGGGTTTTCAATGGTTTTGGTGGATTCCTCGCGGTGTGATCAGAAATGATTCACGAAATAGTGACAAGAATTATGCATACTGACTTGCTCTGGATGCACCCTGCATTGGATAAAGGCTTGTCTACCATTGTGGATATGTATCCATATAGGTAATTCTCCTCAAGAGTGTTCAATACTCTCTCTCCTTCGAAGTGTTGAATTTGGAAGTGCCCTCAAGATGATCTTCTAGTCGAACGTAGATTGATTCCATGGCTCCAAGATTTTTCTCAACTCCTCAAAATCACGTAGGCTTTAGTTTGTTGCACAAAACTAAGCTCCTTCATTCCCTATGCTCCGATACCATGTTAATATTTTGACCAAATTTGGAGAGCTTCAAACTTTAAATTTTTTATCAATCAATCATTGCATATATGAATCTCATAAAACAAATCAACCACATAAATCATTCAACCATATGAGACAAGATGTACCCTGGGAAAACCCTCCAAATATAGAGGGTGAAAAACCCAACAATTATTTGAGTATAATAGATAGAGACTTACAAAGAATGGTTTACATCAGATTATCATATTTCCCGATAAGAGAAATCACCTCAGCAATAAAGAAGAGAGATCCAAAAAAACTTTGTAATGAACTTTCCAAGTGCCTGACACTTTAATAACAAGTCAAAACTCATGCCATGCAATATTTTCCTAACACTAGTGCACATATGCACTTCAATTTCGAATTTTCCTTCAAGGGTGCCAAGTCAACCCCTAAGATTTCACTCCATGCACAAGATATGTGCCCTTCCTTCAATCATGGTCTTTAATTGAATGTTAACTGAATTGAATTGATCTCAATATTCAATTGAATGAATGCCCACTAAGTTAGGGGGATAACTGAAAGTTACAGTGCTTCACCTTTAGTTCCATCCATGCAAATCACTTATTTATTATTATTAACTTTGCATGGATCTTCTTAGTTAATTGAATGTTGATCACTTAGTTAACATACTATCTTAAGTGTCATCAATGCTTCACCCTTAGTGTCTTCCATGCAAAACATTTGCATGGACCACTGAAAGTTTTTTTTAATTAGCTAAAACACGTAAGCTTTAATTGAGGAATTGATTGAGGCATCCATATTTAACTAAATATTTACAACTGCAACATACTTAGCTATCTTTAGTAAATTTGAATTATATGTCTCTATGCTTGTCTATTTAGCATTTATCATTTACTGGATGATCCACATATGTATATATTTATCCCTCTTATCATAATATACTCAGAAGAATTGTCACACATACTGATGATCATATATATTACCTCGGACCATATAGTCATATGCTAAAGTAATTCACTCTAGAGGTGATCAGTATCTAGAGGAGACTTAATAGCTTTATCCATATCGTATGACCATGGTTAGTAATACATCACTTAGTATAATCACTTTACCAAGTAAATCATGCCACCTCAACATATGAGGACCATGACTTGATACAACAAAAGTCCCCAGTCTTGATACAACACAAGACCATCTCTAGTTAAGGAGATCCATCTCATAGAGTATCGTCGATGAGAATCAAGTCTCAATTTGATACAAACCACAAGTCTACAATCTTGATAAAAACCATAAGTATTTAGTACTAACATCTCACCTCAACACATGAGGATATAGATAGGACTTGATACAAACCACAAATCCCGACTTGATACAAACCACAGGTACAAAGAATGACTTATGTTGTTATACATCAGCATAATATATGTCAACATGTTTAATATGAATACCGTCCACAAATATAGAAAGCATCTCTTAAGATTTCTCACAAAAAATTATGTGAAATAAAAATAAAAATAATAATCTAATTTTCAATTCAAACTCCACTTCAAATGTTTAATATGAATACCATCCACAAATATAGAAATCATCTCTTAAATTTTCTCTCAAAAATTAAATTGATGTGAAATAATAATAATAATAATACAAACATTATGATAATCTTATTTTCAATTCAAATTCAAATTTGGTTTTTAATACAAATTAATGTACATGTCATTACATAATACAAACACTAAAAAGTTGAAGAGAGTGACTCAAATAGTTGTTACAAATGTTATTGGGTATTCGACTAGTTTTATGTCAACCAGTATCAAATTCGAATTCTCTAAATTAAACACATTAATATATGTTAACATGTTTAATATAAATACCATCCACAAATATAGAAAACAACCTTTAAAATTTCCATAGAATAATAATAAAACCCTAACTCATAATGTTATCATCCATCACCACATTATAATCAAATATTATTGAACAAAATAATAAAACCTACCCGTAGTTTTTCCTTTACCCAATGTGCAATCCTAACAAGATTTACACACATTTACAAAATGTCCTTTTTAGAGAAATTTTATTTTGGACATAATTAATCTTATAAAATAAATTATCTTCATCCAATCAAATCAAATCACACCTCAAGGGCCACCTTGTACTCCATTATCTTATCAAATAAATTATGTATAGTTTCAAATCAAATCAAATCACACCTCAAGGGCCACCTTGTACTCCATTATCTTATCAAATCAATTATGTATAGTTTACAAATCACTAAAGAAGATCTTGTTTACAAAATCTTATAAACAAGATCTTGCACATTATCGTCAAATTGTTTTTCTTTATCTTTATCTAAAAGAATTCCTTGTAAATTTAAAAACTATAAATAAATAAATAAAATTGGAAAGGACATTGTTAAACTCAAAGTGGTGTTGACCACAATGAGTGGCTCAATTGGCTAAATGTGGAAAAGAAAAGGGTATAATGCCCCCACAGGTCAAGGTGTCCATTCCTGTCAAGGGGTCAAATCTGCNACTCAAAGTGGTGTCAAACTATATTTAATGAACAATGTGCAATTATAATTTTTTGAAAGTACGTCGACTGTCTCACTCAAAAAGGGACATGACTGACTTGTCTCTTCTCTCTCAAAGGAGATGGATAAAGATCATAAATGATAACATCAAAATGTTTTTATTAAGATATGGTATCATTCTTTATCCTTATCTATAAGAGACATTAGTAATAAACGTTATACGTTTTACTTTTAAAGGGTAATGTTTTAGTTTTTATTATGGTTAGTAAATGACAGTTTGGGAAATGAAGTTTAAGGAATATGAATAATGAAAGTTATATATTTTGTTTTGAAATATTATTGTATTAGTTTTTGTTATGGTTGGTACATGACTAGTTTGGAATGTGAAATTTAAGAGAAACCAATAATAAAAAGATATATTTTGCTTTGGAAGGTTAATGTTTTAGATTTTGTTTGTATTGGTAAATGAATAGTATAGAAAATGAAATTGAAAAGACATGAATAATAACCAATATATATGTGTGTGTGTTAGTTATTGTTAAGATGGATTTTCATAATAGGTTACAGATTGAAATTACCGGTCTCATAGAAGTAAACAGGTTGGGAAAATTAATTGATAATAAAGAAAGGCTAATACGGGTTAAGATTAGCTCTACCGAACAAAAAATACAACATATTCAGTAAGACATCAATTTTAAAAGACTCGGGGATATTTATAAATGAAGACCTCATTCCAAAGGATTAGGTCGAATTAAGAAAGGAGGTCCAAAAGGTAAAAGAAGCTAGGAAGGAGGGAAAATGGGCATTAATCAGAAATAAGAAAGTCGTTATTAGAGATAGAAACCAAAAGGATAGTAATAAATAGCAATTCGACACACTTCGGATCTTCTCCTGGAACTGTCGAGGATTTCCATGGAGCAAAGGCCCTAAGTTAAGTTTGATCCCGAACGAAATTAATATTATATTATTGGTTGAAACTTGGGAACACGGGGAGTCCAAGGTCCCTGATATAGACGGATATGTCCTATGTTCAATATGAAATAAGCGTTCATGTCATAGAGGCATTGGGGGTATAGCCTATTGCATTATGAAGAACATATCCCCACATGTTAGGATTTATAAGAAAGACCCTTACAACCAATTTCTTTGGATAGAGATCACAAACATTAATGATGAAAAAACATACATAGCCATTTGTTATTTTTCCCCTATTAATTCCAACTTCTATAATAATAATAATAATAAATTGTCCTTGTGATCGTTTAGAACATGATATTTCTAGTTTAAGGAAGAAAGGAAATATCCTTTTGATGGGTGACTTCAATGCTCGAACTTCCAGTAACCAAGATATTCTTTTAAGCAACTCTTCCAACCCTAATCCTCTTTGGTTAGATGAAGACCTTGAGCTAGCTAACAGGTACAAAAGAAGTTATGAAGATCTAGGTGAAAATTTATTCGAGTCTGAGCTGGTCTAACTTTGTAGTGCTCAAGATATTATCATTTGCAACGATATCACAAAATGGACAAACTCTTTCTAGATGACTTGTATACATGGCCTTGGAAGTAGTGTGGCATATTATGTTATATCCAATATCCCTATATACAACAAATTAATAGATTTCAACATCTTCAACGACCATGAGCCTGACTCTAATCATAGACCTTTAATTATAACTCTCAATATTTCCATCCATAATGATCCCAAGGAGGAAAATTATCATTGTCAAAAGCACCTGATATTTGATAATAATAAAAATGGCATTTTTCTCCATGATCTAAAAAATGAGCTAGTTCATTTATCTAGCATGGAGAATATAGAAAATCTCTACCATAATTTTGTTACAATCCTCTCGCCGTCCATTAACAAGTTCTCTCTTGAAGTATCAACTCAAACAAGCAATAGTAGAACCAACCTTTGGTATGATCAAGAGTGTAAATATGCGAAGAAAGAAATTAAGAAAGATACTACAGATTCGATAAAACTGGACAAGATAAATCACTACAAAGCCTTAATTAAAAGAAAAAAAGGCATTATCTAAATAAAAGGCAGGAAAATGTCCTACACCTCTCCAAGGTGGCTCCTAGGAAATTTTAGAGGCAAATTATAACTCACAAAACAAAAGAAGACAATAAAATACATTCACACCCTTCTTACAATGAAAGAATTTTTCTCGTTAGAAGACATAGATTTTGGGGTTAAACGCTTAATAGATGGAAAATCCAAAGACATTGAAGGCTACCAAGTAGAAATATTAAAAATTGGAGTGTCTATCATCATCTCGCACATCCACAAACTCTTTAATCTAGCAGTCAAACAAGGGTTTCCTACACCTTAGACTCAAAGCCTCATTATTCTTATTTTCAAAAGTGGTGATAAAAAATGACCCCTCTAACTATCGGACTATTATGATTAGCCTTCTCTTAGCTAAGTTATATGGTATTATCTTAGAAAACAATATCAATGAATGGCTAGAAATGGAAGGTAAGCGGGCTAAAGGCCAAGCAGGTTTTAGAAGGAATCATTCAACCATGGAGAAGCTCGTTACACTTAGGATCATTTCCAAGGGATTTCGTAATAATAAGTCAAACCTATTTTGTTGCTTTGTGGATTTTAGAAAATATTTTGATACAGTACCTAGAAATAACCTGTGGAATAGGCTAGAGAAGCTTAAGGTTCCTTTTGAGTTGAGAGTTTTCACGCTAAGGTTATATGATAAGGTCATTGTCAAGTTTAAAAATAATGAGGGGCGGATAACATATATAAATTGTAATATCATAGTTAAACAAGGTTTCCCCCTCTCCCCTACCATTTTTGGCATTTACATTGATAAGCTAGAATAATGTTTAGAAGAAGTAGGGTGTGCTGGTACAATCTTAAGTGGGATAGTTATCATCCTCCTACTTTATGTTGATGATATTGTTCTTATGGCAAGGTATCCTTCTGATCTCGATAAGAAATTAAGAATTCTTAAATATTTTTTCTCTAACATGGGTATGACTATTAACACTGACAAGACAAAAATCTTGATTATAAAATCTAAGAAAGACACCTATGCAAATTGTATTTATGATAATAGAAATCTAGAGGAAGTGACTTCTTACAAGTATCTCGAAATTGATATCCATCACAAGCTCAATTCGAACTATAGCATTGAGAAAATTATTAATGAAGGGTGGAAAGCTTATTTTGGTCTTGAAAATAACTGTAAATCACCCAATCTGGTCATGTGGGATAAAAAGAAGCTCCTCTTTGAAACTCTTGTCATCCATGTTATCTTGTATGGTTGTGAAGTATGGGGGTGCAGAATTTCTAGAGAATCTTGGAGGAAGATTGAGCAAATCCATAAGTGGTTTATAACTTATAACCTCAAGATTAAAAGCAATACGCCTTGTCCTATTCTTCTCATAGAAGTGGTTATTTCCCCCATTGAGAGCATTGCTATGACTAGGTACCTGATGTACAAGCATAAGATAAATAACATGGAAAACAAGAGACTTCCTAAAATTGCTTTAAACTCGAGTCAAAACCAACTATGCCTCAAGCAGTGTTGGTGTAAAGATACCATGGCTTGGTTAAACCATTGGGGCATTAATGAAAACGACATTTTGCAGAACATTGATAATGTCAAAAATATTTTACTTCTAAGTTTAAAGAGAAATTATGGTGTGAGGGAAATTTAGCAGTCAAGATAAAATTAAGATACTATAAGGAGGTCATTAATCCTAACTTGGAAGATCAGAAATATCTCTTGGTAATAACTAGCTCAAGGAAGAAAATTAATATAGCCAAGATTAGAACGAACTCTCATGAACTCCATAGCGAAACAGGGCATTGGTCTATTCCTAAAACTCCATGGGCGGAAAGTGTTTTCCATCTGTGTGATTCTATTAGCGTTGAGGATGAAAATCACTTTCTCTTAGAGTGCCATGCTTGCACCCACATTAGATATGAGTTTCATAGTATTTGCTACAATATAAACCTTTATAACCTCCTAACTTGCCAAAACTATAGTGAGCTTGGAAAGCTTCTTGGCAAGTTTTTTTAGAACAAGAACAAGATTTTAAAGTAAACCAAGTATTATCCTTCTTAAGATCTTATAGACCAAAGTTGGTCTCAGTAGATGTTAATCATCATCATCATATATATGTGTGTTAAAGAATGTTTTGGCTTTAGAATAGAAAATAAAATTGAAGAGATAGGAATAATAAACATTATTATTTATATGTGTGTGTGTTATAGATAATGTTTTGGTTTTATTATTGTCAATAGAAGACTAATTTGGAAGGTGAAGTTTAAGGGATATGAGTAATAAAAGTAATGTATTTTGGTTTGAAAAGTTAATATCTTAGTTTTATTAGTGTTAGTAGACGATTAATTTGAAAAATGAAAGATGTTGATAAAATTTGATTGTGAAAAGATATTTGGATGGGATGCTTTAAGGTTATAGATTTCCAGAAAGAAATGTAAATTGATGTAAGAAATGTAAATTGATGTAATGGGATTGAAATCTTATATCCATTTTGTTTTTGTAATCGAGTAACTAATATAAATCTTACATGTATTTGAAGTTAGAAGTGGAAGACCATTACTTAGCTAAGTTTGGATGGTGATGTAGCTTTTTGGATATGTTATATTTGTTTAAGAGTATTTAAAGGTAAAGAAACTGTAAGATATATATATATATAAGGTCACCACCAAGTGAGACACCAATTTGGTGTATGAGATCTTTTTGTTTGTGGGACAATTTGGTGTATGAGATTTTTTTTGTTTGTGGGACAATGGACCCCTCTCTATTGCTAAAGTTTATAGAGGTGTACATACACTACCCCCTCTGGATTTAAACATGTGACCTCCTAAGTGGGCCTAATGGTTAAGTACATTATGAGTGGGCCTAATGGTTAAGAGCATGTGTCAGGCCCACTCATAATGTACTTAACCATTAGGNAGATTTACATTAAAAAAATAGAATTTTGATCTTGCTCATTTTATTAATAAATCAATATTATGGAGCTTATTTATTTTAATTTTATATTTTGAAATATACATATACACAAAGATTAAGAACCTTCAAATGTCATTGTTTTATTGGGGAATAAATCAATATTATGGAGCTTATTTATTTTAATTTTATATTTTGAAATATACATATACACTAAGATTAAGAACCTTCAAATGTCATTGTTTTATTGGGGAAGGTTGGATGCATAATTTATTGGGCAAGTTTGGATTGCTTATGCATCTATGTTAATTTGGACATTGTTTAGTGGTAATGACATCTATGTTGATGAGTAATTTAATAAATCAATATTATGGGGTTTATTCATTTTAATTTTATGTTTGAAATATACATATACATATATAGTAAGACTAACCTTCAACATCATTGTTTTATTGGGCAAGTTTGTATGGCTTATGCATCTATGCTAATTCGGGCATTGTTTAGTGGAAACGACAATGGCGTGTCAAGTGTCACACATATGGAGCTGCCCACATATTTTTTTATTTTTGTGTCACTTTTAATTGTTTGGCATTGCCTTGCAAGTTGCTTGGTGACTTCATCGCCCTAGTGGCATGCACTTTTTCTACAATTTCAAACAAGACCTACCTTAAGTTATCCAGGTTTAATTAGAAGTCACTTAACCGACCAACAAACACATAAGGTTGTGACCAAACATGCCTTCTAAAATATTTCCCAAGTTAATATTTTTCAACACTAAACAATTAATTGAAATGCATCACGTCGGCACAATAGTATATGGGTGGTTCCCAAGAAAGACATCCTAACTTTTATGAAGAGAAGATACAACCAAATCTATTACAATTCAACAAATAGTTGATGTCACTTCTAGACATGTCGCCACATAATACTTGTAGAATTACACTTGCAAAGTCTTCGAGTCTACCTCTAGAAGCCTCATTCTTCATCAAGTAAAAATTTAGCCATGAACATGTTTCTCGCCATGAACATATTCCATTTATGCAACAAAATGATTCACCCAGTGGTGTGCCAAGTTTACCTTATGCATCCAAGTCTCTTGTAGACTCCCACCACTCATCATTATCCAACGTCAAGATGTGACTCATTTGCAACTATACCCTAAGATTAAGTCTTCCACTTACATCATCTTCTTGGCACTTCCTTTGGACCCCTAAACATCTTAAGCAATTCCAAGTCACATGACCACCCAAACCCACTCCTTAAGTCACATGACCACCACTTGGTAATTAGCATGCAATTCTTTCATGCTTTGAGAATGAACAAACCCACTCCTTAAGTCACACTGTAAAGTTTCACAAGTTGAATGTGTTTATCTTCCTTCCCCAACTACATGTTTCCCACTTTATATAGTGAAGGAAATCTAATCACTTCCTTCAACCAAAGAAAATTTTAAGGAAAAAAATTAGCCCATGGGCTAATTTCAGGGGGGGTTAGAAAAAAAATTCACCGAAATCCATTTTTTCTGAATTGATTCACCAAAATTCCATGGTATAAAAATATTTTACCCTAAATATATCCAAGATTGTCCAAAAACTATATAAAATTCTTATAGCTTTGAATATTTTTAGAAAATTATTGCCAAACAATTTATGGTAAAAAAATTAACAATTAGTAAGATTCATCAAGGTTTATGCAATTTAAAAATACTATGGATCCTTAAATTTTTCCATGCCTTAAGCTAGGTTGGTCCCTTCTAGTCCTTGTTTCCCACTTTATAATGGAGGAAGTCTAACTACTCCTTGAACTAGGGTGCTCCCTTCCATTCCATGTATTTTTTGCGGACCCTTGAACCAAAAACTTCATAACCATCTGTTGGCAGGCGGTTTTGGGATAAGGTAGTTGTGTGGCATCATGGATGTTGCGCAAGGTCAAAGGATGTCGCACAAGTTGAAGATGGCGTGCAAGACAAAGTAATATTATTTTATATATATATATATATATATTGTCATATTTTGTAGTTTTGGACCGCATTACGCGGATGTTGGTCATTATTTTGTAGAATCAGTTAAGAAGTAGTTAGAAAGTTAGTTAAGTGGACCATGACTGTAAAGGAGAAATCCTATAAATAGATGTGGAATTCTAAGTGTTAGGAGTCAGTGAACCATGATCGATCTTGGAATTGATCAAGTTGTACGAGAGAACTGTGAGAGCTAAATTTGTTGCGCATGAATTGACATCTGTTGATCTGTGTATTGAAGAACTGTTTTGGATAATCTACAATTTTGTGCGGAAGTTAATATGACATGACGGAAGTTGAGAAGAATTACTGTGTCCTTTTATGTTTTCCTGATTTACTATCTTCTGTGACTCAATTATGAATGCAATGGGTATTTGTGACTTGTATCTGTAGTTGATGTGATGTTTCACTTCTTTGAATGATTTAATTCTGTTAGATCTATTTGTGCATCAATTTATTTACTATAGATCATTTATGATATTGTGATCTGTTGATTGAAGTTATGTTACTTCGATCTGTTAATTCAAATTATGTTGTTGCAATTTGTTAATGTATAATGTGTAAAAGTAGATCTATGAATTGATGCTACGATTAGTTACTGAATAGCCACTCATGGTCCTTCCTCATACTGCAGAAACATGGTTCTGACAGCTCTCCTTTCAACATCTCGTGTGAGACTTCATCCACTCCACTGGTGTTGTCGGACGGGGTCAAACCCGTCTGGGCCGATGCTCAAGGAGATCGCGGTGGTTTAGCTGTCAATGGAGTGCAAACCCCTATCGACTGGGCTTGCATCATGTTAACACCCAAAAATGGTTAACTACCTCATCTACCCCATTTCATGGCTCATTCGTCCATTTACCCACCATATTTCCTTGAAAATCCCACTAAAAGCCTCCAAAAGGCCTAAAAAGCCTCCAAAAGGCCATAAAACCATTTAAAAAGGCTCTAAAAGGCCTAAAAACCCTTTTTTCCTCCAAAAATAACTAAAATTCCTCCAAAAATAGCAAAAATCCCCAAAAGGGAAGAAAAGGAATAAAAATAATGAGGAAAAAGGAGGAAAACCCTANAAAACCCCTTTTTCCTCCAAAAATAACTAAAATTCCTCCAAAAATAGCAAAAATCCCCAAAAGGGAAGAAAAGGAATAAAAATAATGAGGAAAAAGGAGGAAAACCCTANTATTTTATCCATTTGACTTCTCTACTTATATTGTCTGACTTGGATTTCATCACCTTGCAGAGGATATACTTAGTTAAGTCATAATACCATTAGCTAGGTGTTTGC
>LPNX011097985.1:171984-196667 GCA_001517045.1 Pseudotsuga menziesii
CACCGTCGACTTAGAGCCTTGTCACTCGACTCCACTCGTCAGCGGCATAGGTCTCCGTCACCAGATTTCGAGGACACTCTTTACACCGCCCCCACTAGCCCCATGGCTGGCGTGAATCCCAACCCCTCCACCATAGGGACCACCAGTGGTGCATCCGCCACGATACCAGTTACTACACCAATTATGGGTACGTCCTCCACAGGAGGCCCGTCCACCGTTCCCCTCACCGTACCTATTCCTATGGCAGGAATACCCCTACCTAATCCATTAGTAACTCCCGCCACCATAGTTCCCCCACTTGGGGGTAACATCCCTCACATTACCCCTCCGCCTGGGGGCATGGNCATCAACAAATGGTTATGTTATCGGGACCTGAGTGTAACTGAAGAGAGGACATGTTGTGGCATCCGACGAAATCGAAAATCCAAGATTGGTTTAACAAAAACCTACAAGAGTTTGGTGAGAAAGAAAATCAAAACCCTAGACTGACGACAGATATGTGGCTGGCAGAGTATATCCACGACGGTCCACACGAGTATTTTTTTCTCTGAATTCCCAATCATTTTGTACGATTGGTTGGCACGATTGACGTATCGCAAGACAAATTTCCAAGGAGGTGAGCCAACGTCTTGGACCCCTAAATTGATCCAAGAGTTGCAAGACGTAGATAATAGAGCATCACGGGATGTTGAAGTCTGGCTTGGCAGTATCTTGGAAGGATATATCTCTAAATTTGTGGTTGATACAACTAAATCATATAGCAAAGATGAACGAGAGTTCTTCAACAGACCACGAGGTAGGTTCCTCTTATCATTGCAATTGTCCATTAAGATGCTCATATGTGAAAGGAATATTGAAGATGCACCTTCCATAGTAGATTTTTGGTTTACGAAGGTTGTGGATACTGTGAAGACAGGAGGGGTGAATGGAATGATACGAGGTATATGGGTGCAAGTTATGATGAGACTATGATGGAATCCGAGGAAGAAAGCGGTCTTACAAGAGGAGGGGAAAGGTTACAAAAAGAGAAGAGGTATAGGATAGGGGAAGGACTTGATGCGATCAAAACGCAAGACCGTGAAAGAAGACCGCACGGGACAAAGCAACTCTACAATGACGACAAGGACAGCCAAGCTACACCCGAGTTAGAGGCAAGATCAACCCCCAACAACAACATAGCCACACCTCTATACACTACCTCACAATCAGGAAGAAACGTAAATTCAACACCGACTTGTCCCATGTTCCAGCAGCACTCTAATAGTAGCGTATCGGCGATTGTAGGAAGGAGGCCCAGGATGGTGGGCGACGATGCAAAGTTACCTCTGTTCCATGGAAATGGGACTCAGGATCCAGAACAATGTTGGTTCTTGTGTGAAGTTGTGTGGACTGTTAAACAAACTACGGATGATGATGCCAAGAAGGGTCAGTTGGAAACGACTCTTCAAGGCCGCACACTAGATTGGTACATGAAATTTGTACAAGCTCCTACGGAAAATCTGGCGAAGACATTGGATAAAGTCAGAAAAGGATTAACTGAAGAATTCAAAAAACCAAAGTCTGAAGCATAGTATATTACAGAACTGAAGGAAATTAAGCAGTATCCAAATGAAACTGTTTGGGACTTTGATCAAAGGTTCAAGACACTATTGGAAAGAGTCAACTCCGAGATGAGTGACATTCAGCATAAGGAATGGTTCATCATAACACTACTATCTCATATCAGACTATTGTTGATGCAGCATAAGATTGCAACATAGAGTGAAGCTTTGGAGATTGTTATGAAGCTCGAAGCTTCAAAAATTGGTGAAAACGTGATTGGGATGAATCAGATCCAGAAATAGCTGGAAAACCTGATGCTCCAGTTGCAAGATATCAAGAAAGGAAAAGAGTATCACGAAGAAGTTTGGTGCAATCGATGTTGCATAAACGAATATACCAAGGATAATTTCCTAGGTTTCTGGAACTACCTATTATCAGGAGCGTCGAACCCATCGAGTGGTGGTATTCTGCCATGGTGTCGCATTTGTCAAGTATATGGACATCGACATGAATACTGTCGATATATGTAGAAGATGGTAACGAAGCTGACGAACTTGTACTGCACATTTTTTCAGTCTGTTGGGCATGAGGACAAGGATTGTCGTGCATATGACCTACTCCATGAAAGAACGTGAAACTCATACTATATGAAGGGATATGATACTTGATCAGTACAACAACCAAAGCCATAGGCGGTACAACCACCACCTCACCCGCGGTTTATACCAAAACAACAACCACAGATGCAGTTTATGCTGCAGCCGCAAATGTAACCATAGTTCATACCACAACCGCAGTATAATCAGATACAAATCGCTCCATAGAAACCACAGTTTGTGCAGCCATCCCAGTATGTTCAGAAGCAACCGAATCTCCTGCAGCAGCAATTTAATCAACTGTAGTATCAACAGCATGGAGGATTTTGAGGAGGACGAGGTGGAGACTTTGACCGAGGAGGAGGACGAGGTCATGGACATGTACAATGTTATAATTGTGGAGTACTAGGGAACTATGAGAGATATTGCACGCAATTGCAAGTGTAGTGTATGTATTGTATCGTTGTCGATCACACTATTGAGAGTTGTCCATAGCTAATCGCGAGGTGGCAGGCAGGAAATGTCCCACAGTTGCAGAACCAGAACCAAACTCTGAACCAAAACCAAATGTAGAATCAGAATCTTTTGCAGAATCATCCACAGAATCAGACCCATAATACAAATCAAAACGTAAATCAACCTATGAATCCACCATTGAACTAGAACCAGGCATCCACTGTTGCAACGATTTCAGCAGAACCAAGGACACAAGATGGTGATGTTGTTGTCATTACTCGTGGAGGTTCGATGACAGGAGAAGACGGTCTGCATCCACAAGTTAGATTGGCTGGAAAAAATAAGGTCCTCTTTGACGTCGATGCTAAAAAAAAACACATTTTTTGAAGCAAGTCATGCGATAGGAAGAAATCACGGTAAGTTACATCTTTTTTAAATACCCACTGCGTTTGATTCAACATTGGTAGCAGGACCATAGAGACAACATGGTACCTTGTAGAACTTCTTTGAGAGTTGTTTGTTGCTGGAAAAATATCTCGATGCTCTTGCCGAGATTGAGAGTCGGTTGAGAGTCGGTCATCTTGGTTGAGAGTTGGTTGAGAGCCAATCATCTTGGATCTAGGCTCAAATCTCAATATTTTAATAAGGCGGACATGGCAGAAGATGGGGATCCCAACACTGAGTTGGTCTCCTGTGCAGTTGCGACTTGCCAACCAATTCAGTGTAACGCCGATTGGGCGAGTTCTGCACCTTGCGGTAGAAGTTGAAGGAATGAAAACTTATGCAGATTTTGATGTCATTGAGGTCGTCGACGGAGGAGGTTCCTATCCCACGTTGTTGGGGATTGGATGGGCCAATGATATTATGGTGGTGATCAAATTTAAGAAGCGTGTTATGACTTTTGAAAACCAGGACATCAAGGTTATTGCCCCGATGGATCTAGTGGAAGGGATAAGGTATGTCGAGTCGGTGAGAGATGAAGCTGTAAAGGGATGGGATCATGCATACAATATCTCAGAGGATTATATCCATTCAACAGCTGATGACGAGCTTGGTTGGTTCAGCTACAGCTCTGTGTCTTCTGATTCTGATGATGTGTTAGAGAACTAGTAGAATCGCATGCACGAGGTGTCTGTAAGGAAGTGTGGCTTGATCACACAGTCACTGTGTCGTGTTGCGATTGAAACTATTGAATTACCAATATATGAATGGTTTCCTGAGTTATCTGAATTTCTGGTTGAATTTGAAGAAAAGGTGTCAGAACCATAACGGTTGTTGGTGTTGGATGAAGCACTAAAGGCTATTCCAACACGTTGGTGGGAGACCAATCAGAAGTCGATCAGTGGTTGGTCGCAGTGCAAAATATTGATGATGTTTCAGTTCAGTAATGCAGAAGAGTACCACGCTAGAAGGTACGATGGGAGGAATAAACCTAACGATCATTTGATTGAATTTCAGACCTTAAGGGCATCACGATCAAAGGATGAGTGGGTCCATTCCTTTGTTCACACATTGGATGAGATTCCACGATCATGGTATGTATCAACCAAATTGTGCAGAGAAATTACTATATGGGAAGACTTGACAGTCTCTTTTACTCATACCTTCAATTTTGTGGATGCCAATCCATATGTTCATAATGTGTTGCATCTCATCTGCGATGTTGTTCTAAAGGTATTACCGGTTGCATACCCTGTAGATCTGCATGCAAACTGCTCGATGCAGTCGATGATGGAATGCTATAATGTATCTAGAGGGACTGAGGATAATGACGACCTACAGAATATCAATATTCCAGAAACAGAAGGGAGTCAAGATGTCATAGCACCCAACGTACCGACGGATCCCATGAATCAACCACTAAATATTAGGAAGATTAAAATTAGGACAGAAGGGAATCCCAACTTTGCAAATATTGGAGATTATTGGGATGAAGAGACAATGACAAAGATCACACATTTCCTACATGAATTCCAAGATTTGTTTCCGACCAGGTTCTCTGAGATGGAAGGAATACTGGGATATTTAGGAGAGTTGAAGATCCCATTGAAGCCTGATGCAAAACTAGTAAGGTAGCGACCGTATCTCCTGAATCTGTGATACAAGGAAAGGGTCAAATCGGAGTTCGACTGGATGGTAGATGTTGGCATACTTTATCCAATTCAAGAATCAGAATGGATCATTCCACTAGTGGTACAAAACAAGAAGACTGGTGAGGATCAAATATGTGTTGACCTCGAAAAATTAAATGATGCATTCCTGAATGATCCATTTTCGACACCTTTTACTGATGAGTTGGTAGAAGGAGTGGGCGGTCAAGAAATGCATTCCTTCACGGATGAGTTTTCGGGTTATCACCGAATCAGGATTGTGTAAGAGGATCTCCACAAGACAACATTTGTTATGGAATGGGGTTGTTTCCATTACACAGTGATGTCATTCGGGATAAAGAATGCCCCTGTGGTATTTTCCCGGGTTGTTGTCGCCGCATTCAAAGACTTTATTCAGAATTTTTTGCAAGTTTATATGGATGATTGGACAGTATATGGATTAATCAGAGATCATTTGGAAAACCTGCGACTGATGCCGGAGCGATGTCGACAGCATCAGATAGCGTTGAATTCAAAGAAGTGTATTTTTGATGCACCATTTGGGATATTGGTGGGACATATTGGGTCCAAGCAAGGATCGTTGGTGGATCTTGCAAAGATTGCATTGATTTTGAGTTTTCCACCACCAACAAACGTGAAGCAATTGAGAGAGACATTGGGGCACATAGGATACTACTGTAATTTTATCCGTGGTTATGCTGCGATCACAGCTCCTTTGGAAAAGTTGCTCAAGAAGGATGCATTGTTCATATGGAGTCAAGAATGTCAAGCAAGTTTTGAGACATTGAAGGCCAAGATGGCCTCCGCACCAATACTAGTTTTTCCAGATTGGAATAAGGAATTCCACATACATGTTGATGCATCGTTTGTTGCACTGGGAGTGGTGTTGGCCCAACTAGGGGAAGGAAACTTAGATCATCCGATCGCTTTCTCTAGTCGAAAGTTGTCGTACAAAGAAAAATTACAATACCATAGAGAGGGAAGGTCTAGCGATGGTATATGGGCTACATAAGTTTAGGAATTACCTATTGGGCAGTCATTTCAAGAAGTTTACAGACCACTCCGCATTGAAATACTTGGTCAATAAGCTTGTTTTGGGGGGAAGATATGTCATTGGATACTTCTCTTTTAGGAGTTTGATTTCGAAATCATTGTGAAGTTAGGTCGCTTAAATGTGGGCCTAGATCACTTATCATGGATTGAGACAGGTGAGGATCGAACAAAAATTGAAGGCAGGTTTCCCAATGCGCAATTATTCAAAGTTGATATGGTGGATCACTACTATGAACACATAGTCCAGTTCTTGGTGATGGGAACCGCACCAGAAGAACTTCCTACAAGCCAAAAGAAGCACTTGATTGTTAAGGCCGAAGATTTCTAGCTGATCGCTGGAGAACTCCACAAACTAGGACCATATGAGATCTCACGGGCATGTGTCCTACCGCATAAACAAGGAAAGATATCGGTAGAGGGACATGCGGGATTTGTTTGTGGACACTATGGAGGTCGAGCTACTGCAAGGAAGGTGCTTCGCGCAGGGCTTTGGTGGCCCACTCTTCATAATGATGCAACAAATTATGCGTGGAGTTGCGATGTCTGTCAACAAACTGGAAAACCATCACGGAGAGATGAGATGCCGCTGGTACCTCAGGTAACATTGCATCCATTTGATAAATGGGTTGTGGACTTCCAATTAACCCACCTGGCAAGCGAACTAGTGCTCGATACATTATCACAGCGATAGACTATTTGACAAGGTGGGTGGAGGCTGCACCTGTTGTGGATTGTACGCTGCAACATCAGCAAGGTTCTTGTTTGACAACATTGTCACTCACTTTGGATGCCCAAGGATATTGATGAGCGACCAGGGGATTCATTTTATCAACCGCACAATTAGCGCATTAACAGATGAGCTGCATATACAACATAAGAAGAGTACTCTATATCATCCACAAGTGAATGGGACAGTGGAGGCATTCAACAAGGTGTTGGAGCATGCACTTACAAAGGTATGTAATGCCAACTGTGATGACTGGGATTTGAAGATTCCATCAGTTTTGTGGGAATATCACACCACTTGCAAGAGATTGACAGGGCATACACCCTTTAAATTGGTGTACGAGAAAGAGGCATCCATGCCTATGGAGTAGATCGTTCTAAGCTTGTGTATAGTAGCAACGACAAGCATGGATGATGGAGCAATGTTAGAAGAATGTTTGGCGCAAATGGTGTAGATTGAGGAGGATCAGTTCATAGTAGATTTCCACCAAGCGTTGAGAAGGAGCGACAGGAGGCTTGGCATGATCAGCATATAAAAAACAAATAGTTTCAGCAAGGAGACTTGGTTATGATGTATGACAGCAAGTTTGTGAAGCATCCAGGTAAGTTACAAATGCATTGGATAGGTCCCTATCTCATTAATTCCATTAATCCAATAGGTGAAGTTCAACAGCAGTAGTTAGATGGTGTAATGCTACCAAATTTTGTGAACAGTAGCAGGCTGAAGCCCTATAGGACAGGCTTGGAACCGCGCAATGCGTAAGGCATTGTGCAATGAAAAAAAAATATTTGTTTTTGCATTAGAGGAGGATGGCGCTCCAAGAGGAAATGGGTGCACATGGGTAGGAGTCAGTAGTGTAGTTAGGAAGTCATGTTGCTACAGCCGTAGGGTTGTGCACAACGTCAAGTCTGTAATAAATGCATATAGTTAAAGCAGTTAACTGGTGGCGCTTGTTGAAGTGACACATCGTTATGGTTGATCTGACCATTGGATTGACCGAATCGTCAATGGATTGAGGTGATTAATACAGTATTTGGTTGAAATGATTAAATTTTATTTGGTCCCGATGAACGGGAAATTACCTCGGTGCTATAGGAAGGCGTCGAATGTGATCAGAATTCACCATTGTGCAAGGATTGAGTTGAATATTTATCACGAAGGAGTTGAATCATGTTGCATTGAGTTGAGTTGTGGAGATAGAGTGAGTTACAAAGGGAAGTCAAATTGAGTGTTCATTGAACATTACAGGGCACTAGTGCAGCATGCAAAGTGAGCAAGTTATGGTCGAGATTTCGAGTGAGAAGGATTCCTCGGTCGCCCCAGTAATAATTGGGGAAGAAGTCACAAGTATGTTGGTCGGATTGTAATCTGTGCCAAAGAAGAAGAGCAAGGGGCACCGGCCTAGCTCCCCACCACAGAAGAAGTGCTAGACCAGAACGTCTACATGGGAAGAGGAGGAGGTACATGCACATGCAGGTCCTTCAAGTTCAAGAGATGTGGAATTAGTAGCTCATGTAGGGGTGTCAATTGTGGATATCCCCGGGTACATACCTCCCATGCGGCTTGATGCAAAGCCAAGAAAACAAACAAAGAATCAGAAATACCAAGTGAGGATGTCGGCGATACCACATGGTATGGTATGCGCCACAAACATTGCGCCAACACTGATGAGAATGAAGTATGAGGACCATGACATGCTCTCCTTGGAGGATGTTACGAAGGACCCATATGTATCGATGGTAGTGGTATGAGATGGACCGATAGTACGCATTCCGTAGGACTAGGAACGAGGGTTGGACAAAGCATGATTGTTGGGCTTGATCAACATGCTGCACTTTGGGCGGTTAAATGAAGCCAATGCATGCATGAAGCAGCTGCTGGCATGATTCCATGGTGGATTTTTGTGGCTGGAAAAGCCGATTGAATTCACTATGGGGATGGTTTCATAGATAACGAGGCTTCCCAAGGATGGAACAAAACCCTCGCAGTATTTCTAAGATAAGGATAATGACAAAAAGCTCACAACAATGTTGAAGAATCCCTATGATTCAGCGTGATGGAAGGGCATACCACATCAACAGTATAAATGACCAGGCGGTGCGCATCGGAGCAAGGATTTTGGCCAGCAAAGTGTTCAAGAAGAACCGCCCCATCCAATGTAACTCGTGGGTTATTTCCTACGCAAAGTAGTGTGCAGAGGGTGTACAAATGAAGTGGTCATTGTTTCTATTGAACTAATTGATGGAGGATGCAGTGGTCATCCAAGCGGGCCTGCACCCATTTACTTACATTTGGATATTGATCTTGATAGTGCTAGTGGGTTGGATGGATCCGGATGATTACCAAGGCATGGATGTGGAGGCAGTGAAAGTTTTTAAAGGCGCAATATACCAAAACCTTTGGTGGGTAAGAGAACCAGAGCAACTGAAGGACTGTGCAATACAAATCTGGATTTACTGCAAAGCTCCAGGCGGTAACTATAAAAAATTTACGACTCACTAAGGAAGCTGTGACCAAATACCAAAGGATTGTTTGGTTTGTGATTGGCCCACATGTCATTCATGTGCAAGTGCACCGCGACCTAGACAAGCAGTGGTTTCTGACCTTGTATAAGTTATTTGATGAGGAACTAGAGACAATTGTAGATGATTAGCCCGCCACTTGGAGAGAACCAGTCAGTTTAGAAGAAGTATCGATGGGCCCACCAACAGATGCACCAGTTGATCCAATACCTATGACTAACCAACAAAGTCGCCATTGGTTCAATTCATAATCGAAAGGGACACCCACTAACTCAGAAGCAAAGTGTGCATTTGAAGAGTCAAGGATGAAGAAGCACTAGGAACGGGATGCAACCAGTAGCGCGGCACTGAGGATGGAAGCACAATTGAATCGACTCATTAAGGTGATTATCGATGCAACAGACGCGACAACCGAATATATGAATAAATCAGCATGAGAGGGATTTTCTGAGGTAATAACAAGACTTGATTCTTTGTATGATGTCATTTTGAAGAAAGCACCAAAGGTAGCCACTGTGCATGACTTTGGCTCAATCATCACTAAGACGCAGGTTCGAAATGTTCAAATTCCCCAGCTGCGTTTGAGACCAACAATGACGATTTGAATGCCTCCCTACAACAATCACAAGTTCTGTTTGTAGACATCAACGCGTTGTCCATGCAGACATTGGTGTATCTACAGAGGGTCGCCAATCAAGATTTGGCTGATAGAGAACAAAGCATAAGTGGTCAATTTTTGTGATCGCAAGAGAAGGAAGAAGTAGTGCAAAGAGAGGTTGAAGCACTAAAGAAGGAACAAGAGGAGTTGAGGGCCAAGAGAGCCAAGGAGATTGAAGAGCTTACAAAGGAATAGGACCGCTTAGTGGTTGAGAAAGAGCATCTCTGGGATATCAGAGTGTGGTTGGAAGAGGCAATTTTGGATGCCTATCAATATGTATATGAGAGCACATCAGATCTAGATGCAGTGGAACATGCAAAGAGGCTTGGAGTAGTCATTGCATAGTTACAAAATGATAATGCAAACTTATAGGAATTATTACATCCAGGCACATCGCCTAAGCAAGTAGCAGAAAGGAAAAATGCCATAGAGGATGTGGCGACACAACTGGAAGAAATGGACCAGGAAGCGAAGAAAGTTACATATGCAACTACACAATTTTGGGGCAGCATAGTTCAGGATGAACAGTTAGCGCAACTGACTACACAGTTGCAGGAATCAGAAGGGTAGATCGCCACATTGAAGACTTCACTAAGGATGACGCTACTGTTCGTTCAGATTACTAAGTCAGCGGAGATGAAGGAGTTGCAACAGTGGGTGGCGAAGGCAAGGGAAAGGCAGCAATGACACAGTACACAACTAGATGAGTTCCAGGATCTTGGGGCGTATCTTTTTGTTAAGGTTGTTGCGGAGCTATAGGCCCCACAGGAAGGGAAAAAGAAATTTGTTGAAAGAATAGTGGAGCATCCATTAGCACAGGACTTGACAGGGAGTTAGAGAATTGCGAAGAAGGTGAAAGCTCAAGTCACTGAGATTACTCAATAGTACGACGGGTTCAAGCAAAAGATCATTGAGTACACTAGGTCCAGTTGACATGGCTCGAGGGCGACCCACAAGATTGTGTTGGGGGCCTATTGGCAGGCAGTTTTGGGATAAGGTAGTTGCGCAACATCGCGGATGTTGCGCAAGGTCAAAGGATGCCATGCAAGTCGAATATGGCGCGCAAGATGAATTTATATTATTTTATGTAATTTTGGTCATATTTTGTAGTTTTGGACCGCATTGCACAGATGTTGGTCATTATTTTGTAGAATCAGTTAAGAAGTAGTTAGAAAGTTAGTTAAGTGGACCATGAATGTAAAGGCACAAGCCTATAACTAGATGTAGAATTGCAAGTGTTAGGAGTCAGTTAATCATGATCGATCTTGGGTTTGATTAAGTTGTATGAGAGAACTGTGAGAGCTAAAAAATTTGCGCATGATTTGAGATCTGTTGATCTTTGTACTGAAGAACTGCTTTGGAGAATCTATAGTTTTGTGCAACAGTTATTATGACATTATGGAAGTTGAAAAGAATCATTGTGTCCTTTTCTATTTTCTTGTTTTAATGTCTTCTGCAACTCAATTATGAATGCAATGGGTATTTATGACTTGGATCTGTAGTTGATGCGATGTTTCCCTACTTTGAATGATGTAATTATGTTAGATCCATCTGCACATCAATGTCTTACTATAGATTAGTTATGTTACTGCGATCTGTTGATTGAAGTTATGTTACTATGATCTGTTAAGTGAAATTATGTTGTTGCAATTTGTTAATGCGTAATGTGTAAAAGTAGATCTATGAATTGATGATGCGATTAGTTACTTAATATCCACTCATGGTCCTTCTTCGTATTGCGGAAACATCGTTCTAATATCTCTCCCTCGGGTGGGACTTCATCCACTCGACGGGTGTTTTCAGACGAGGTCAAACTTGTTTGGGCCGATGCTCAGGGAGATCACAGTGGTTTAGGTGTCGATTGGGTTTGTGTCAACACCATTTTCCTAATGTGGATGCTATCGCAATGACCAATTAGTCCACTAAATGTATGAAATTTTCATGGCGAACTACATATCAAAAAATTAAGTCTTGCAATGTCATTTTAATTTTGGGGCATTCCAGGAATCAAGATGAAGAATGTTCCTACATATAAAGTTATCTCATTAAAGTAATGTGAATTCCAACCCCATGCTCTATTCAACATTTTGGTAGAACTTTTATATATTACTACTTGTTAGTATCACCCATCTCTTTATTGAGCTAAGAGTGTAAATGTAACCCAAATGTGATATGATTTTCCACGCCATGCTACAATCTAACTCTGAGTTATCCCATGGAGGAAACCTTACCATATGGTAGTGGGACATGTCTCCTCCACTTTTCATCACCATGCAAGTCATGGAGCACACCCATGTCATAAATGCCAAACTAGACGTCCACCTAAAATTGTTTAATTAAGATGTCCAGGAAATTCTCTACTTATTTAGGCATTCCTCCGAGCAAGTGATCCACTATGAAAACTACATCCACAATGTGCTCAACCTTTAACCTCCTTTTATTTAGCTAAATAAATTTTCTATCTAACTCTGGCATGCCTCCTTTTATGGCATCGTAGTTACTCCAACAACGCCTACAACCATGCTCATTTCCACTTAATATTCTAGAGGTGAATCCATCACCTTTGCATTGTGTCTCAACTTACATATGACACCAAGTGCGCTAAGAGATTAAGTCGCAAGTGCTTCATGCCATGTATTTCCATCGCCTTCTATAGCAGTTCATAGAGTAAGGCACCTAATGTTTCCTTGGAAGATAAAATGCCTTATAGTAAGTGTTGGGTTTTTCTAACTGTATTTCTAGGACAACTAAATAGCACTCACATTAATTATCAATTCAGGGTACGTCTATTATTGCAAGGCTACGTGAAAATTCTATGTAGGCTACAATTTCCTCTATAGTGTTGGTGACACTAAATGAACATGCAACTAAGGAATGGAAAACTCAACCAAACCCAATATTTCTTGAAAAGTGAACGCGCTTCTAATTATCTTGCACACATTTCCAATCAAAAGGAGATTAAATCAACATTATTTCTACTGATAAAGAAATCTCCTTCAATCCACACAATTCGGTTGAAAAGTAAATCACAATCAATCCACGCTATTCTGTTGAAAAGGAAATCACACTCAATCCACACAATTCTACTGAAAAGGAAATCACACCTACAGAATTGAATCTATGCAGCAAGTAACAACACTATTAGTTATAGATTTGTAATAATTCTTAAAGCGAATGCACATACTATAATATTAAAGAAAGATATTATCCTTTAAAGAGGAATCAAATAAGAATGTATAAACTATAATGAAACTCTACCCTGCAAAAGTAACAACGATAACAATTGGCATTATTATTTATTTCCAACAATTCATCTAAGTTCTATGAGTAACAGTATCTGCAATTGATAAATATCACCAAAAACATAACATTTCATAAGTAAAACAACTACTACTATGCTAAATATTATGCAAATAGTCTATGATAAATCTATCTAAAAAAATAAACAAAATGGAACCACCTGGTCAGCAAAGGGGCCCCTTCCTTATTTGATGAGGGTTGTTGGAACAACTCACACATTAATGATCAAATCACATGAACCAACATACTTTTAATTATAAAAATGAAAGGTACAATAGGTTTCAACAATCCTCTTCTTTGTCTTCTGTCTCTCCCTATCTAACCCCCCTAACATGAGAGGCTTCACTTATTTATTCATTTATGGATAGCAATCCTTTTAAACAGAATATCAAAATTCCTTGAGAATTAGAGATTCTCAAAGTTGTTCTCAATAATACATAGCATGAAATATGTAGCACATTTGTGTTGTTACAACAAATGTATAAAATAACACATTATGTTGCATATTCGCCAATAAAGGTAGTTACAATAGCTGAAACCTCCCATATCCTCTTGATGACTCAACATTTCCATGATGGCACTCATCTTGTCCTATACTTAAGCATCGGTCAAAGATAAAATTCTCAAGTACCAAAGAAATTATGGAACTAGTGGCAATAGCATAATTCTAGAAGTAGCAGCATATAGAAGTAACAACATACCAAAAAGAGACATCATTTGAGCTCGTGTAGAATTACCAACATCCAAACCATTGAGAAAACAACACCTTGTTCTCGACTTGGAAGTACATGCCTTCAAGCCATCTCATTAGTAACCCAAAATCAAGCAAAAAACTACTTGACAACCTATATTATCAGTTAAAACAACGAAATACATAAAAAGATTAAACCTTGGGTTGAATCATGAAGTTGTAAGCAATATATTATCAAAAAGGGGTAAAATATGACTCAAGTTGTCTTCAAAATAGGATAAATGTATGGAAAAAGAGTACAAATCATGGGCCCAACATCTCCCTCCAAGTGGCTCTATTGCATGTCCTCATGCAACTAAATTATACTTGAGATCTAGGTTATCCCAAGATAAGGTCTCATTAAGTGTGCTAAGTTAGTAGGCCTCTTTTGTATCTTCTCCAAGGGCTTTGAAACATGTTGCAACCATAATCTCTGCATCCCAATTGAGTTCCTTTGATGCCAAAGAATGGGTGAATGATTCATGGCTATTTAATATGTCTCTCATATCCTCTGTAAGTCGAAATCAGAAGAAATACATGTGCAAATGTCCACATTTCCAAGCTTTATTGTGACTAGTTTCCATGTGATGATTTTCCCTTTCAATGGAAATTGTGTTTCTAATGTATATTATGACTTGGATCAATGTTATGTTTTGTTAGTGAGATATTTAAATGATTTCAATGGTATATATTCATCTTTCTCTGTTCTGAATCATTATGTGCACCATTTATGAGCCAAAGTTGAGCTTTTATGTGTCATTTCCCTTAAGCAAATATCACTGAAATTGTGCATTTGTATATGAATATTTAAAACTCAGTTGTAGAACTATTAACCACACCAAATGAAATTAAATTAAGTCTAATTACAGTCCCCATAATCTATTCTGAAATTTTTTTAGTTTCGAATAGGATTTGGAGAGCCATTTGATCCACCCATGAGGAATTATACCCATAGAGATCTTGGAAACTTTATAAATTTCAAGATCAAAGAATAAAGGTAGCTTTTGATCATTTGTGAAGAGAGAGAGCTAGTGGATGACTAGTTTCTTGCCTTAACTAATTTTGAGGTTGAAAGATTCCCATCCAAGTTGGTGTTTGTAGAGGCCATTCAGGTCTTTCATGGAGATTTAATGGTATTTTTTTTCCAAGTGTAAGCTAAAGGGCAGCTCATGGTTTCTTCTAGTGTAGAGCATTCTCTCAACCATTTCCAGTCTTTATTGCATATTCTTGCTCATGGAGGGATTGCGCTTTGGGTAAGCTATTGTACTCTTTGGGAGAACTTCTCATGGTCCATTTCTGATTGTAATAAGCTTCATATAATCTGTTCTTCATCTTCAGTAAGTCTCAGGTTGATATGCCAAACATTTGTACGTAAAAGTGATTATTAATGAGCAAACAATGACCATTTCCCCACTATATTGATGCATGTCATTGATTGCGCTTTGGGAAAGATATTGTGCCCTTCAGGAGAGCTTCTCATGGTCCATTCTTGATTGTAATAAGTTTAATATTCTCTGTTCTTCATTCTTAGAAATTCTCATGTCAAAATACCAAAGGGTTGTATGTAAAAGTGACTATTAATGAACAAACAATGACCATTTCCCCACTATATTGATGTATGCCATGGTAGTGCTGAGTATTTCAAATGGAAGAATGTCTCTCTAATATATTTATGATGAATAGATTTTCATTTATGAGTATTACAAGTTTCATGTTGATCACTTAATCATTTGAAGTCATCCTACTCAGTTTAATTGCATTTGGAGAAGATTTGGTGCCTTTTCCCCAAGGGTCGAATTAGTGATTTTGTAGCTGTTTGGGAGAGGGTCATAACAGCTTGTATAAACTAGATAATGATACATATGAGACCTTAAAAATTTCCCTTAAATATCCTTTGGATCTGTTCATAAATTCGAGTGGCTTTGGGAGCATTTGAGAAGCTATTTTCAGCATTTACCGAGGGGGAATTGGAACCCTAATTTGCTAGTAAAGAGTCCTACTTTGGCCAGAATATTAAACAAGTTTGAAAAAGTAATTGGAGGGTCATAAATCATCCCTAAAAATCATATCCAAGTATTAATATCATTCATAAACCTTCTCAAAAGGTTTGGTAGCATTTGGTTCAATTTGGAGACCTAGACATCAAAACTAACCAAAGGTCGAAATAGGGAAAAAAGTGTAAAATTGGTCATTTTAATAAAATTTCAAAAAAGGGAAATTACACAAAACTTTATAGAGGATATCTATGACAACAAGAGATGTGATCTCAATATTGCAAAGATATATAGTCACCTATGGTGATGTATTTGTAACTTCATAATGTATTCAGTTGTATATCTTATATTGTACCCCGATGTTCCTATCGGGAGAATCATTTGTATTTCATTGTACCCCGATGTTCCTATAGAAAAAGTCATTAATATGATAAAGTAATGTAAATTCATTGAGTTTAACCCTCTGTTGTAAGTCAGGGAAATAGTCCCTGCAATTGAGTTGAGGTTAACCCTCCTTGTTAATCAGAGGGGCAAAGTCCCCATAGTTGAGGGGCACTAGGGTTATTAGACTCTCCTAGAGAATTCTGCCTTGGTAAGTAATTGTCAAGTTAGAAACCAGTATAAATAGAGAGTGAGCCTCTCTATTTGTCACACACACTCACCCAGCTATAGTGCATAGGTGAGAGAAAAGCAGCTCGCTCAAGTGAGAGAGAGAACAGCTGTTGAAGATCATCTTTTTGTCTTTGGGTTTTACTACTGCCATTGGTGCTCATTATATCTCTAAAAAAGTTGTGAGGTTTTCTCCTTTATGGTTTCCCCGAGAAAAATCTATGTGTCTACTGTCTCTTGTGATTTATTGTTGTGCATGTTATTCTATCAGATAAGATCCTAAGATAATACTGTCTAAATTAATAAAAATCTAACATGGTATCAGAGCGAACCTAAGAAGAAGACACTATGCAGCTGTAGAAGCTAGGGATTCTTACTTTTTGAGTCGCTCTCCACAATCCATCAGCAAAAGGAGGCTAGGCTAACTCTCCATTGAAGGGCGCATCTTTTTGTCGAAGCAGAAGTTGATTCCTGGTATTTTCAGTTACTCCTGCGAGAAAGTAGGGCTTTTCACAGAAGAGGAATTTTTTAGTGAGCCCAGCATAGGATTTCTCTCCTCATCAAAATATTATTTTAGAGACCAAGGTCAAATTTTTTGGTTGGGTAAAACTCCGGGAAAGTCAAACCCTAATTTGACCTCGAGCCTGAAAAAACCCTAAAATACTAAAACTGGTAGTTTTGATACATTTACTATATCTCGAGATTGAAGAAGGATCAAGAGCCAAAATTTTCACAAGTCGAAGATAAATTCTTGATGTACCCTTTGTAAATATTTCAGGCTCATATTCACTATATTCTGGGATATATTATTCCTCCAAATCAGGGTTCCATACTCTTCCAGGATTCATCCCTAAACAGGACACCTAGGGAGAATTGCTATATCTCGGGCTACAAAGGTCCAAATAAAATTTTGCAAGATGTTCAAGATAGGGCACAGACTATACTTTCTGTGGTAATTATTTCAGACCTTGATGACAAAACAATGACACATGGAAGTCCGTACAACTTCACTATGCTGAATAGTCTTGAAACAAGTCACCTTGGGAAAACTCTCATAAGTCCCAATTGGAGAAACCAATTCTACTCAAACCTGTGGTGTTGGAAAGAGAAGACGAGAGGCTACCAGAGTACAAGGTTTCAGTCATAGAGGAGCAATACTTTTAAATAAACTATAGAAATAATATCAGTCATTTCTGTAGAATAATTTGGAAAAATAGGGCTTCCTGTTTCGAGAGCTTCCCTCCACTATTTTCAAAAAAGGAGTACATTGGAAAAATCACCTTGAGAATGAGCATCTGTCTATGCAATCACATCTGAAATATTCCAAGTTTTGAAACTTAGAGTTTCTCTAACAAACCCTAGATCAGCCAAATCCGGAACCAGGACGGACACCTCAAATGGGTAAGATCTAATGTTTTGCTATTTGCATTTGTGGTTCTCATTTCCAAATGACCTATCACACCAGCGTGATGACAAGCTTGGTGAAGATGAAAAATTTCAAGCATGGAAGTATAGGATTTCACTGGTTCTTGAAGAAAATGAATTGGACACCTACATAAGTGAAGAGGTTCCAGTTCCAGATGGAGATGAGGTAAGGCCTTACACAAGAAGAACTTGGTCAAGGCCAAGAGGATTATTGTTGATTCTATCAAGGATCACCTTATACCATAGGTATCTTCCCTAAAGAAACCTAAAGAGATGTTTGATTCCTTGACCAAAGCTATTTTGAAAGGAACAATATAAATCAAAAAAAGTATAGGAACTCCATGATCCTTGAAGAAATTGACTTGGATCAGTACTTCAGTAAGAAAGGTCTAGGAGCTAGAGGGAGATGAGGCCAAGGCTAGATTCAACAAAATAATTGTAGATTCTATTAAATATCATCTCATCCCTCATGTGTCATCCTTGAACGCACCAAAAGGAAGTGTTCGATTCCATGACGAAGCAATCGAAGAAGAATAAGATATGGTTATAACCACCTTGAATAGCCTCCCAGGATCATGGGATTTATTCATTCAAGGAATATGTGCTAGAGGGAAGTGATTACCTTTAGAAGACTCCGAAAAGAGTGCACACAAGAAGAATCTCAACTCATAGTAAGAAGAGAAAATGGGAGAAACTAAAGATCAAGCTCTCACCATTCAAAGAAGATCCCTCAAGTGATGAGGAATACAAAGGACTCAACTCTTGAAGAACCTCTTATCCATCTTAGCATTTGGATAAGAAATAATGTTGTTATGAATGAAGAATGATGTCTAGGATGTGGTATCGAGACCTGAATAGAATTCTGTGGGATACAAGGCAAGATTCGTAGAACAAGGCTTCTCACAGAAAGAAGGCATAGACTACGAAGAGATATTTGCAGCCACTAGAAGTCGAGACACATGATAGGAAATCTCATGTGTGCAAATTAAAGAAGGCCTTGTAGGAGCTTAGAAGACACCCATCAGATAACACATACATGAGGAGCTTGAAGATCACCTATAGTGATGAAGATCTTAACCTTTGCTACAAGGTTGAAAATGAAAGCCTATAGAGGAAGGCAAGCTCACATATGGGTGCAAGAAGAACTTTTGAAAAGGTTCAAGATAGAGGATCTTGGTATTTAAGATGGATACATAGAATATTAGTAGCAGAGGAAGCTACTTGTCACTCCGGTATAGAATACATAGAGTACAAAAGGCAAAGGGAGAATGATGCTCCGCTTCAGAGGGAGTGGCTATAGAAGATCCTGAGGTTTGACATGATACGACGGGATGGAAAGCTTACTAATGGCTCTAGGATTTGCTGAGAGTAAAGCGGATTCCAACCTTTACTTCAAGGTTGAAGGTGGAATACCAGTGATGCTCATGTTATATGTCGATGACTTGTTCCTGACAGGGAAAGAGGAACTCATTAAAGTTGCAAGAAGTAGACTTGTTTTCAAGTTCGAGATAAAGGACTTGGGTACGATGCACTACTTTCTAGGCATGGAGGTGTGGAAGAATACGAATGGAATATCCCTGGGACAAGGGAAGTATGTAGTAGAGATCTTGAAGAGGTTCGGGATGATGGACTGCAAGGCCATGGCCACACCTATGGAATCGAACCTGAATCTATTGAGTGATTATTCATTAGAGATGGTTGATGCCATGATGTATCGTCAAATGATTTGTTCCTTGATGTACCTAACGAATACGAGACCAGATATTTTCTTTGCTATGAACACATTGAGCCAGTTCCTGATGGATCCCACACATGTTCACCTGATGGTTGCAAAGCATGCAGTGAGGTACCTAAAGGGTACAGTTGATTATGGCCTCAAGTATGAAGCGAATCAGAATATCAACTTGGAAGGTTAAGTGGATTTGGATTGGTTAGTACCATTGATAGGAAGAGCAGTTTGGGGTGTTTCTTCAGTATGAGATCAAGTGTGATCTCTTGGTTTAGCAGGAAGCAGTCTTGCATGGAGTTGAGTACAGCCGAGGAAAAATATGTTGCCACTTGCTCGGTTATTTAGGAGGTAGTTTGTTTATTTTGAAAACTACTATTTGATTTGATTGATCTCACATGCATTTTTTGTATGATGCAGAGAGGAGCAACGAAGCTTCAGCATATGATCCAGATCGTGATCTCTCGAAAGAGGGAGTGATGAGTTCTAGCATAGTCGGTGAGGCAGGTTGTCTGAGCATAAATCCTAGCGAAGCTCATAGGTTGCTCAGATGTAAACAGTCATGTAGGTTGTCCTCAGATGTAATCAGTCTTGGCGAAGCTCGTAGGTTATCATTAGACGTAATCAGCCCTGATGTGATTTTATGCTAGAAATGGCTATAGTGAAGTTCGAGTACTTCAGGGAGAAGCTTGGTGTTCTCCAAATCAAGGTCCCTTCCAAGGGGAAGTGATGATTCTGTGAGCCCTTCTGACATGGTGGTAGGATTGGTTCCTCCCATGGTTAGATGTAAGTGCAAAGCCTTTCTGACATGGTGGCAGGCTGGGACTCCCATGGTCAAATATAAGTGCTGAGCCTTTTCGACATGGTGGCAGGTCGAGCCTCCCATGGTCAGATATAAGTGTTGAACCTTTCTGACATGGTGGTAGGTCAGGCCTCCCATGGTCAGATGTGAGTATTGAGCCTTTCTGACATGGTGGCAGGCTGGGCCTCCCATGGTCAGATGTAAGTGCAAAGCCTTTCTGACATGGTGGCAGGTTGGGCCTCCCATGGTCAGATATAAGTGCTAAGCCTTTTTGACATGGTGGCAGGTTGGGTCTCCCATGGTCAGATATAAGTGTTGATCCTTTTCAACCTGGTGGTAGGCCGGGCCTCCCATGGTCGGATATAAGTGTTGAGCCTTTTTGACATGGTGGCAGGTCGGGCCTCCCATGGTCTAATGTGAGTGCTAGGCCTTTCTGACATGGTGGTAGGATAGGCCTCCCATGGTCAGATATAACCGTTGGACGAGCCTTTCTGACATGGTGGCAGGTTGGGCCTCCCATGGTCAGATGTGAATGCTGGTCCTTTTTGACATGGTGGCAAGCTGGGCCTCCCATGGTCAGATATGAGTGATGGGCATGCCATTCTGACATGGATACTGGATGTGTTCCTGATTCGGATCTTGGGGGATGAGAATCAGGAGGCATGGATGCCGAGAGAGGAGGGGAGTAAACCTGCAAATTGTTATCATTTTATGCATAAATTAAAAAGGTCACATGGAGGGGTGAGCCTCAAAGAGGGTTCTTTGAGCCTCACCTCTCAAACCATACTAAGAAAAGGCACTCAAAACCAGTAACTTAATAACTCAATAGAATGAGAAAAATGTAGGATGTTGAAAATCCTTTAATGCTTTATTGAGAAGGCATAGAGTCTTTTTATAACATTATTACAATGTGCCTTGCGGTAATACCATGGATCAAAACTATGGGTTGTGAAATACCATGGATGAGAGAGGTACAATGTGCCTTGAAGCCATACCATGGAACAAAACCATGAGTTGTCAATTACCATGGATGAGAGAGGTACAATGTGCCTTGAAGCCATACCATGGAACAAAACCATGAGTTGTCAATTACCATGGATGAGAGAGGGTGGCCTCTCCTTTTAATGCTTTTATGATGACTGAGAGCATGTGGCCTCTCATTAAATGCTTTTATGACTCATACATCCAAATTTAGACGATATTCCCCCTGAAATTCGGATCAGTTCCTACCATGGTCAGATGTAAGTGTTGGGTGGGCCTTTTAGACATGGTGGCAAGCTGGGCCTCCCATGGTTGGATATAAGCGCTGAAGAAGACCTACCTGGAGGCTAGGCCTACAACCAGCATGAAAAAGGGTTGGCTCTGTAGAACTTCCTATGACAAGTAGAATCGAGAGATAGGACCATTTGATCGAGATAGTGGAAGAAGTATTGATGATGATCCAGTGATGATCTAGCTTTGTTGATGATCCAGTGATGATCCAGCTTTAATGATGACCCAATGACAAAGACTTGTGCTGATGAATTGTGTCAAGTGAATACCTTCCTAGTTAAGAGGGAGTGTTGATGTATTTGTAACTTTGGAATGTATTCATTTGTATATCTTATATGGTACCCCAATGTTCCTATTGGGAGAATCATTTGTATTTCATTGTACCCCGATGTTCCTATCAGGAGAGTCATTAATATAATAAAGTAATGTAAATTCATTGAGGTTAACCCTTCGTTGTAAGTCGGGGCAATAGTCCGCACAATTGAGTTGAGGTTAACCCTCCTTGTTAATCAGAGGGGAAATGTCCCCACAGTTGAGGGGCACTAGGGTTATTAGACTCTCCTAGAGAAGTCGACCCTAGTAGGTAATTGTCAAGTCGAAAACTAGTATAAATAGAGAGTGAGCCTCTCTATTTGCACACACATTCATCCAACTATAGCGCATAGGTGAGAGAGAAGCAGCTCGCTCAAGTGAGAGAGAGAACAACTGTTGGAGATCATATTTTTGTCTTTGGATTTTACTACTACCATTGGTGCTCATTCTATCTCTGAGGAAGTTGTGGGGTTTTCTCCTTTATGGTTTCCCCAAGGAAAATCTTTGTGTCTATTCTCTCTTGTGATTGATTGCTTTGCATGTTATTCTCTCATATAAGATCCTAATATAATACTGTCTAAATTGATAAAAATCTAACAACATAGTCATCATTTCAAAAAATCTCGATCATATGGTTATGAATTTGAAAAGAGTTCAAAAACATCGACCAATCGCTCCAATAGTAACAGTAAAAAGAAGAAGAAGAATTGCTGTCGATTCAGAGAAGATTGGATACTAGGTCATAAATGAAAAACCCATTGTACGGTACATTGCTAAATAATAAATGGGAAGGAAGTAGAGGTGTCAAGAGAAAAAGATAATTTTGACTCTAAAGACACAAGCTCATCAGAAGTAGCAGTGGCGACAGTTACCTGTATTCAACAAACTTGTAAGAAGGAATAGTTAGAGACCCCGGATGCATACCACAATTGACATAAGGAAAGTCAATCAATCACAGAGAGATATATCCTGCCTCAGTTGAGAAGTCGCGACAACCTTAAAAATGAATAATTCCTATTCTGAATAACATAATCAAGGAAATCATGACCAAAGAGATTACATCTTACTGGGATAATTAAAAATAAGGACATTACAATTATGGTTGATTTGGGAAGTACCCTTAATTTGATTGATATCAACAAGGCGAAGGAACTTAATGTTTTTGTGTTCCCTGCCAAAGGACTTGAAGGATCAACTATTGTTGATCAAAACATCACAGAAGTAGGAAAATGTCACAGGGTGCCATTGCAGATACAAAAATTACACCTACAACTCAATTGTATTGCCTTACCACTCAAGGAAGTAGGCATGGTATTAGGCATCGACTGGTTAGCATCTTTAGGGACTTACTCTACCAACATACAAAAACACTACATGGAATTTAAATGCAATGGAAGTAAGTATCGATTGTATGGACCGAGAAGTTTGCCACCCAAGCATGAAGAATTGCAGCACAAAAATTATTCAGAATCTCGTCAAGATAGAGAGATCAGTCCAGATTGCATATCTCAAATCAAGCATCCACACAAATCAAGAACAAAAGACGATGTCAACAAATTCAGCTTTGAGGACAAAGCTTCCCTTAAGGGGAAGGTAATGTTACGAAAATAATTAATAAATAACTAAATAATCACAAGAGACATGACTTTACACAAAGTCATCTTCGAAGCATATAAACTAGGCTATTTTTCTCCATTGTATTATATCATCTATTATGAATTTATTTTTTATTCATATTTATCTTTTGAAAGTGGATACACATCAATTATGACTGGATTAAGTCACTTCATTGGTATGAGTTCAAGCATATTATATGAACAAATAAGAAGATGTTACAAATTTTGAAAGACCTTATGTTGAGAAGACTCTATATTTGGATGGTCTTTGAGTATATCTAGTTATGACTACTTAAAAATTAAAAATTAGTACATATCCCTTTAGCTACTACATCTACTTCAATGTTTGAAAGTAGTACAGGTGATATGGTAACTATTGTACATCAAAGGGAAACCCCTCTCTTATTGGTTTTCAATAATAGAAATCCCTTTGGAGTAGAAAATATAAGGTATAATCCACACTCCTTAGATCAAGAAAAATATCTAAGCTCTATTATCTCTTATGAATGTAAAGAAGCGATTGATACTATGATATATACATTAATAATCAATAGTGTGGAAGTTGAGTGGATTGCAACTAGGATAAATTAAGGAAAGAGGGATAGAAACAAAGAAGTATGTTTATCTAATTGAATATGTGATAATTGCACCGAGAGGAGCGGGGTGGTCTACAACCTAGTATGAGGAAGATGTTGTCACGTAACATAGTTTTATGTTATCAAAAATAAAAAGTAATTAAAAATATTCATGTAGGTTCATAAAATAAAAACTTAAAACCGAATGAAAAGTAATTAAAAAAATCCATGTCGGCTCATAAAATAAAAAAAATTAAAACTAACCAAGATCCATCTTAAACCTAGATCTATCAAGCACCAAGAGTGATCAAATTTCTGGAGGTTTAATTTTTTTGGATGTGTAAAAACTTTAAGTTAAAAAAAATTACACCTCAATAAATTGGATCCCTCGCGGTGCTTAATAGATTCGGGTTTAAGATGGATCTATGCATGTGTATAATCAAAATTGTCATCCAAATTAAATTGATTGAAAGTGTGTATGTTGTCAATTGAGTAAAGTGGTTGTGAGATAAAGTGTTATCTTCTCCACCAAATTTCTATTCTTGGCAATGACATGTTGAACGCATAATAAATATATTATTATAATTGCTTTAAGCCCTATTGTTGACTTAACCTTGTATCATGAAGAAACTACAATTTACTTTAAGCACCATTATA
>LPNX011097985.1:196680-237838 GCA_001517045.1 Pseudotsuga menziesii
ACCGGCCATCCTAGCAGAAGGCCTAACCCCATAGGACTCAAGGCTCGAACCCGTGACCTCCCCCCGAAACCGAGAGAGTGTGCGCACGTCTTACAAATTGAGCTAACCCTTGGGGCTATTTTTTTTCAGATGGAAAGATCCACAGGAAACCCAGCAATACTTCCCCACATTAGTGGATGGTAGAGGTGATAAACCACCAGCCATCCTAGCATAAGGCCTAACTCCAGAGGACTCAAGGCTCGAACCCGTGACCTCCCCCCAAACCGAGAGAGTGTACGCACGTCTTACCAATTGAGCTAAAGCCTTGTTTACACATTACAATCCTAACAAAATTTGCCTTTACCAATTATACTTCCTTTATACTTATATGTTTCCTTTAAAGGTGCAATAATGCCCTAGAGAATTAGCATCATTTTAAAGATATCCTCTCAAAGAAGAATAATGCACTAATTCAATTATACTTCCTTTATACTTATATGTTTCCTTTAAAGGTGCAATAATGCACTAGACAAATAGCATCATTTTAAAGATATCCTCTCAAAGAAGAATAATGCACCATAGAATTAGCATCATTTTTTTAAATATCGTCCCGAAGTAGTCAAGTGAGGTGCATTAGTTGCACGTTTCCTTTAAAGGTACATTAGTTTTAAACCAATTTTACTTGCTTTATACTTGCATGTTTCCTTAAAGGTGCAATAATGCACTAGATAATAATTAGCATCATTTCTAAAAGATTTAAAATATCCTCCCAAGGAAGTGAGATGCATTAGTTGCATGTTTCCTTTAAAGGTTCATTGGTTTTATGTTCCTTTAGATGCTTTCTTAAAGCATATCAAGGATTAAGAGAAGGTGCTTTTACTTTATTGAAGGTGCTTTTACTTTAACATAAACGGTTTTTGTTTTTACTTTAACATTAGATCCTTTATTGAAGGTGCTTTTACTTTAACATAAACGGTTTTTGTTTTTTCAAACCTTGCAATCACAAGTTAACTTTATACACAGGACCTAATTTGTTTAACTTTATACACAGGACCTAATTTGTTTGTCAATTATGCCAATCAATTATTAAATAAAGTTATGCACAATGGTGTTATTTTTAGTTATGTTGTGTTTATAATTCATTGAATATAAGTAGCTTCAAGGGTTAGCTTAATTGGTAAGACGTGCGTATACTTTCTCAATTTAGAAGAAGTCACGGTTTTGAGCCTTCAGTCTTTTTGGATTAAGCTTTCTGCTATCGACAATTTACCACCTCTACTATCCATGAATATGAAAAAATATTGTTAAATTTTTCATGTATATTTCCATATAAAAAACCATTAAATATAAATAATAATACATTACATGCATTTTAAACCTCATCGTGATCAACCCAATAAAATGTGAAATACCCTCGTGCAATATAAAGAATACATGCTTATATAAAAGTATAATAAGAATAAGCTCGTTTAATCGTCAGTATATGATACCTAACATCATATTTGTTATTTTTCACACTAGACTCCTCCATTTAGACTACCTTAGCACTTGTTAGTTTTGTGCACCATGAAATGTGCCTTGGTTTAAGGTATATTGCTCAAGGTGTCATCCCATTATCATTCATATAAAAGGTCCTCACCATGCTTGTAAAAAACCATACATCATTAGGCATACCAAATTATAACCATGTATGTTAAGTGTGAGCTTGTATATCTCAATACACTCCACACTTTGAGCAACCAACATGTACGTTAAGCATCTATGTGCTAACTTGCACCAAGGTCTAAACAATGATAACCATTACAAAATTAAAGTGCCTTCCACACTTACATGAACATTTATAACTTAGTTGTGTTAAAATGTATCACAAAAAATAAAGAATATAATAGGCAACGGTTCTTTTCTTTTATACTCCACTCTTCACAAATCCATATGCATATCATTTACATGGTAATATAAGTAAGCAGTGTTCTATATTTTATTTATATCATTTTAATTCATATTTTAGTATCCATTACTTAATTCATGTAATGGTTTTTCAAAACACATGTTTGGAAAATGATTGATGTTTATTAATTCATTATTAATGCCATTTTCAATTCATAATTTGGGATTCATAACTTAATTAATGTATTCTATTTAAACTGTTTTGAGATATGCGTCAAATTACCCTTCATATATCATGATGATTATTCTAGGTTGAAGACTTGTCTTATGCAGATTGCACTATGAGTATGATTGCTATTGAGTCATGCTTTATTATATAGAGGCTTATATATCAAAGATTTCCATTCAATTAGCATCAATTTCATACAAGGTTCTCAAATGCAAGATGTTTGATGGAGTTGAATGGTTTGTTGAGGGAGATTTTGGCTTGTTCACACACTCTCTCCTCAACGCTTCCCTTGTGACAATTCATTTATTGACAACTTCAGTGGGTGTTAATATGTCTTGGGGAGCTTGTCCATTTGCACACATAGTTTCCTATTGTTTCTTAGAACATATTGACATTAGGAGATTCCATTCAATGGTTTATTGTTTGAGAGACTTGATTAAATGGTACTTAGTATCTTCATTTGTTGGCTTATGCATCTTGATTTGTGGTTCATATGCTAGAGCACTTCCATTTTCCATATGCTTCTATGATGATTTAGCTATCCAAATGTTTTGTGGGCATATTTCTCAGGGCATTTCTACCTTCATTGAGGATCCATAGGGATAAGATATTTTGGCATCATGTTATCTTGTCTTGTATAATATGCTACTTGATATTGTTGATGGCTCTACTCCATCTTTGTATTGGCACATATTTTGAGGTGTGGAAGCTATATGTGCACAATCTACTAGAGTGTTTACATTCATTTGTGGAGTTAGCATAATAGCATGCACATTGGTCTATGTTTAGCACATTGGCTGAGCAGACCTACCTATTTTACACATATCTATAGGTTGATCTGTCGTTTTTCCCATGGTTTTAGAAGATTTGATGGTTTAGGCACATTGTTTCACATTATTACACATGGATTTAGGGGGATTCTTTTACTCTTGCATTGGAGATCATATGATTTGAATTGGATCCATGAAATAAAAACGATTGGTTATTGTCTCAGCTCACTAGAAATATTGAGAAAGAAATAGGTACGGAAACAAACATAGGGCTCACAACTATGGATAAGGTAGGATACAAGGTTATCGCATGAAGGGCTCCATGCCATATTAATTGGTGCAACACTTTCATTTAATATTGCATTCTTAATGTAAGCATGGAGAATGTATGTTTGTATGTTTGTATGTATGTATGTATGTATGTAAACCATACTCAAAGGACCTAGTGGAAAAGACAAATAATGAAGCCATGTTTGGCTTGGGGAAAGCTAGAGATTTGTGGTTGCATGGCCTTCTAGTTGACCCCCTAGCTAAGCCATTCTTCGTCAATTCATGAACCACAAGTGAGTATGGGTTCTTTTGGATGAGACTAAGAGGAATTGTTTTCCAAATTCATTCATGAAGATTGAAATTGAACTAAAGAGATAAATAGAATTGTAAACACACATTTGATAAGAACTAAAAGACTAATTGAAGCCAACCACTGTTGGTTTTACCATTTGGGTTTCTAGGATATACATGGTCATTGAGTCTTGAATTGCTTTGATATTTCTCTGTGATTGTGATGTATAGTTTTGTGTGTGGTATTATTGTTGCTTATCTATGCTTGATTGTTTTTGTTAGTTCTATTCATCCTTATAATGAAAATACCAAATTGTAATTATGTTTGTTTTACTCATAAATCAATATTTCATTAGCAATAAGTGAATGAAAACAGCTATAAGATGACCATCTTCCGCTCTAAGATGACCATATTTTGCTCTAAAATGACCATCTTCCAAGAAAAATTAAAATGATCTACACTCAAACTTCAAGGCTTGGATAGAAATAGGTGAATACAACCATGATAAACTTCAAGTGCCTTTATGTGTAAAGTTGAAGGTGGAAATCAAACCATATGAAAGAGAAGTGGATGCCATCAAACTGAACCAATTGTTACAACAAATGGAAGAGTACTTCCATGTACATGAATTCATGGGGAAACACAAATTGCTTTTGCTCGATTGAAGCTTGAAAAACATTATTTGTCATGGTAGGAGAGTGATGATATGGGAAGAGCACTGGAAAATGAGCCACCAACGACTAATTGGGAAGTAAGGACATAATAAAATCCCAACTCTACCTAATTGGCTATGACGATAATGAACAAATTGTGTGGCATTATTTCATGCATAATCAGGGGCAATTATTGTAGGAGTTTACCGCAAATTTCAAAAAGAGAGTTATTTAGTTTGGCGTCTCCCTCAAAATCCCAGACTTGTTGATTAAGTACTCGGGAGTATTGCTTCCTTATATTCAATCAAAATTGATGTTTTTCAAGCCCAATACTAATGATGAATCAAGTGTTCAAACACATTACCTTGAGGAGACAAATGAAAGCAATAGTTTGTCACACACAACCAAATAGAACAAAAAGAAGAATAGAAAAAAGGGAAGAACAAAAAGAAGTGGATTTAGAAGAATACATTTGTGGAAATGACACAAGAAACAACACCTTCCATCAAGCAATGCAAGTATTGTGAAAAAAGGGACATTCTAAGTTATATTGTTAGAATTACACCTAGAAGCACCCTAAGCAAATCCAAAAGAAGAAAAACAACAAGCAATATTTGATAGTTATAGATGCATAAGAGAGGGTGGGAAATACCCCATACTTGGAAGGAAATATCAATTGCACTACACTTCAGAAGGAGATGGTGTTGGTCGACTGCAGTCACGAGGAAGATAAGGAGATGCTATAATTTTTTTACATCAAGATACACATGAAACAAAGCAAGGAAGATTGATTTTTTTTATCCTAGTTCACAATCAAATTTTATCTCTACACAATTTCTTGAGAAGCTTGCACTGAAGACTTATAACCGTTCATGTCACACCCTTGAGGAAGGGTAAGAAAAAATGTGGAATTGAGAGTGGATAAACAATCCAATTTTATTTTTTTCCTCAACCAAAACTTCATAAATGAGGTAGTATCATAAGTAGTTCCTTTGGACATATGTGGAGGCATCTCAGGAAACCCATACTTGTATGTGAGAGATTCCATCTCCAAGGGGAGATAAAATTATGATCCTATTATCAAGGATCGAAAGGAATTTTCCATAAATGCACACAAGGACAAGGTCAAACTCTCTTTGATCTATGCACATCAAACAAATAGAATGATTGATAGTACCCAAAAAAAAGTCTTGTTTCTTATGAGAGAAGGAAAGCAATAAGGGGAAGGCGATGAAGTATAGCTGAATCCATCCTTGGAGCGATGTAGTGGAAAGTAACTTCAACAAATAGAATAGTTGATTGAAACCTACATGGAGGTGTTTTAAGAACCGTAGGTGCTACCACCAAAATTGGAGGTTGAGCATAAGAGTCAATGGTTACTAGATTCTCTATTACCAAACATTGGGTTGTATAGGAAGCTCATCATCAAAGTAGATGAAGTGAAAAAGTAATTGCAGCTATTATTATAGTAGGGAGTCATCATGCCTAGTATGTCACTATGTGATTCACCTATCATTATGGTGCCAAAAGAGGACAAAAATTGGATAAAGTGCATTGACTACTATTCCTTCAACAAAATCACCATCAAGAATAGATATATATTACCAAGGATAAATAACTAGTTGGTTCAGTTGTAACAATCCAAATTCTTCACCAAGCTAGACCTCAAATAAGGTTACCATCAAGTAATAATTAAAGTAGAACATGTGTGGAAGATAACATTCAAGACAAGGCAAGTTTGTATGAGAGGTTAGTAATGTATTTTGGTTTATGTAATGCATTTACAAGTTCGATACGGTTAATGAATGATTTATTGCATCCATTTATTGACTCATCTGTACTCGTATATGTGGATGAAATACTAATCTTTAACAATATTAATCAAGAGCACATCTCCCATGTGACGTGGGTATTAGACACCCTAAACGCTACAAGGGAAAGGACCTATAGCATGTTTTTAGTGTCACTAATATTGGTAAAAAATATTTAAAAACCTCTGCTACAACCTCCGCAAATGAAAATGGATGTTTTAGTGAAGGTTTGTATGGAAATGAATTATAACTAAAAACACTCGACAGCAAGAGGTTTTTGCAGAGATTTTTTCCCAATACACTTTATTTGATAAAAACGCATCGGTGCTAACACACACCTATAACTAGAGTAGATTTAAGGTCTAAAATGGGCCTCTTAAGAAAAATAATAAAATAATATTTATGATTTTTTTAGGAAAAGAGAAAAACTACATTTTTTCTCCGTGCTTTCATCATATCTCTCTCTCGGTTTACTCAAATTTCAAGCGAGAGCACTTGTTGGATGTGGAATTAAATTCTGCATCAAACGAGCACCAACCCTACATACTTTTGAGGGATCCCACACCACAAAAAATGAGAAATACATCCAAAAATGTGTTACTAAATTAGAAATACATACATAAATAAATAAATAAAATCATTTAGTAACATGTTTTTTTTTCATATATTTCTCATTTTTCGTGAAGTGGGATCCCTCAAAAGTATGCAGTGTGGGTACTCGTTGGATGTGGAATTTAATTTTGCATCCAATGAATGTTGTCCCTTGAAATTTGAGTAAGCAGACATAGAGATATGTTTAAAAACTCTCTCGGTGCAACTGAATTGTTGACGCACCGGTGTGTATGTTTTATTCATGCACCGGTGGAGTCCTTACTTTAAAACGCACCACCATTGAAATTTGGAATTTAAAATTTTAACTCTAATGCAGTGTGCTATTTTTAGATCTGCCCCTGTGCGATTTATAATTTAATGGTTTATGGTTTTTTAATGGTTTATGGTTTTCTAATTTTAACCCTATTGCGGTGTGTCATTTTTAGATCCACCCTAGTGCTAATAGTGTCATTACACCATGAGTGCTAGAGGAAAGAATTTTCATTAGGGAAAGACACAACAATGAGCATTTGAATACCCAAATAGGAATATTAGTATTTCACTGGTCGTAGTCATACCCTATTTACAATGACAATTTGAATTGGAAACATATGCAAGTGGAAATGCATTAAGCGAATTGCTTATGTAAGGAGGAAGACTTGTGTGCTATCATTCAGCATTGTTTCATGGAGTAATAGTGGACTACCCCATGTATGATAAAAATATGCTTCTTATTGTGCAAGTAGTGAAGAAGAAGAAGCATTACCTTTTGAGATTATAATAAACCATCATACACATTGATCATCAAGCCATATGGTACCTACAAAGTTAAAGTAAAATGTAGCAAGTACGGCGTTACAACCACTCGAGCGTGTGAAGATTAGGGTTTCCAGGGTTTTAATTTTTATGTTCCAATTTTGCTACAGATCCTCCTTCGCTAGACCCTAATCTGGATGAGAGGCACAGGGATCTGCACATTAGTTTCAAAAACAAGTTTGCTTATATTGGCAGTTCAAGTAAGTTGGTCGCACAAGAATAAAAGTTTTTCAAGAGAGCGATTGTTCCAGAAGTAAAACTCTCATCTATCGCTTCCAAATAAAAATTTGTAGTATTGTGTGAGAAAGGGTTGGTAGGGCACTTCAAAAGTCTTTGGCCATCCCCGCATGCCATAGAAATCTGGTTAAACAAAAACTAGAGGTCGTTGATACAAGGAGAAGTCCAATAAAAATTTTGCAGAATAGGATTTTTTGTTTTCCTCTTTGACAAGAAGGAATATCGGGACCTCATCTTCTGAAATGGCCCGTATTTCATGGGTACAAGAAGCATTTATCTCAATAAATGGGACATGTATTTCGATCCTAAAAAAGGATATTCTCTTTTCCATTCCAATCTTGGTAAAACTCCCTCATCTCCCTTTGCATTGTTGGAACTATGAATATTTAAGGGCTATTGGGAACTCATTAGGGAAATATATTGACAAGTATGAGCCAAAACCTCCTATTCTCTCATGTGCAATAATCTATGTGTAAGTGGATTTGGAAAAGGGTCTTCCAGAGGCTATTAATCATTCTATGGATGGATGGAACCACCTTCAAACAGTTGACTATGAGAAAATATCATTTAAATGCAAGGTTTGTCACGAATATGGCCACTTTGCTAGGTCATGCCCAAAAAGGAAGCAACAAGATGCAGAAGAAAATCAGGAGTCATGATGGAATGGAGTTTCAAGGAAAAAACCAAATAAACTAAACTCTAACTTGCAACAATCCCTAGTAAAGAGGGAGGCTCCTGAAAACAGATTTCATGTTCTATCCTTAGATAATAAAGAGGAATATGGAGAGGGGAAACAAAAAGAAATGAAAGAAGCTAAGGAAACCAAAGGCGACCCAGTAGTAAAAGAAATAGATAAGGAATCAGATTACGTCCATGTCCTCCCGAAGAAACCACATATTTAAGTAAGATCAGAATCCTCACAAAGTTCAAGGGGCTCAGTAACCAGATCTAGATCAAAGGCGCAGTGGGAGGAAACTTTTGAAAGTAAGGAATACAAAGCAGAGCCATAAATAAAGGAAGGAATAAAACCTAACAGAATAATCAGAGATGCAAAAACAACCCATGAGAAGGCAGCAGGTAAGCAAACCAGTCTGGATCAACATGTTAGAATCATATCATCAGGGAGGAAAACTCAAGGGACTATAGAGGATAAGAAGGATAAGAATATCCCCCCCACTCAGAAGAAATGATGAAAATGTTTTCTTGGAATTGTAGAGTTCTAGGAGGAAAGCAAAAGTTGGAAGCAGTTAAAAGAATATGATGTCAAATTAAAGGATTGGCTCAAATATATGCTCAATATTGCTCAGGGACAATGGTATCCCATGTACTATGTGTGTGACAACATCTGGCTCCAACTGATATAGGTTCTCTAAGGGAGAGAGTGCATGATAACCTCAGAAATATTTGGTTCGCAACAACGCTCATCCATCCTCGAACATGCACCCGATCATCTGCTCCATTTTCAACAAAACATGTTCCTACACATCATGGAAAAAACACTACCCAACAGTACATCTGGCATAATATATAAAATAAATGCTGGAAATAAAGTATTGAAATGTAAATACTGAAAAATAAATGCAAAAGTAAATGTTGAAAGTAAAATTATATTATAGGAATTGTTAAGCAGTTGCAAAATTTACATGAAGGAGAGCTCACTCAGAAGACAAACAAGGGCCAGATTCAATGGCCTAGAAGAATCAAACTGAAAACATAAAGACTCAAATACTCAGGACCATGCAACACTAAAGACTCAAACCTACTGCTCAAAAGAGCTTATTCAAGTTCTTACTCTAAACTAAACAAGGAAGACTCTCACTAGGTCATGCCAAGAATGTAATCTTGCAAACTAGTTTTGTGGACAAGGATACGAAACCGATGTTCATTCGTAGAGGATAAATAATAAATTTTCCATCAATACCTTCCACTGTGAATGGGCTTACCCATAACTAAACATACTCTCTCAAAATGAAAAAATAATATGCATTCCTTAAGACTCTATCACCATGGTTGAACTACCTTCGGTTTACTGTGGAAGGTATAACTTCAATGTCTTGTATGATCTCCAAAGGCACATTAAGATTCCCTCATGGATACGGATGCTCTATTATGCAGTTAATTATGGGATCAGTGGAATTAACTCTAGTAATATATTCCTCAAGTGGTAAAGGAATGCTTCCCACTAGCATATGAGGGATCCTATTTCTCTCCATGAACTCGGTATTTATTCTTTTAGACTGCAACTGTATAATGTCCCTTTGTGTTTCATTTGCAATCAAAAATTCCCCAATTTTTTCTCTAACTGTCTATGAGTGGGAGAGGTGGAAAAAGTTTCATCGTGATAAGCGATAGATCCTTCTCCTGAAGGGGCAGGAACTGAATAAGTAGATATGTCGAAAAGTGTGTCTTCTCCCTCAAGGTGATCATTCTCTCATGGTAAGATGAAACTGGGGAAGTTCAGAAAGTTGCTAATTATGGGAAGGTTATCCAAATATTATTGATCATTGGTAGGCTCCGAAAGGGGTGGAGGTGGGTCATTAGGATGCATAATCTCTTTGTCACTAGGAATACTATTTATTTCCCACCAATAAATTGGAGGAAGGTCGTGTTGTGCCCTCTCTTGATTGACCTCCATATTAACAGTGTACTCTCTTAAGGTTCTATAGCTTATTTTCTCTGGAGGGGGTGTAATATATTCTGCTGGACTTTCTACACTTCTCGTGACAATCTCCAACCTCTGTTCTAGATCCTCTTGCGGAATGGACATATGCAGATCAATGCCTCCCAACCCTGAAGTAGAATCAGAAAGGTGGCTAAGAACATCAAATCCTATTATGTTACCAATAGTCATTGAACCATGAGGGGTTTCATGATATTCTTTAGATATCATCAATTCATGATCCGACTTCAAATAAACTCATGGAGATCCCTTTCTTATTCCGATGAATCGAGTTCCCGAAATGACCTCCATATACTTTATGTGTCATCCTAACTTCTTGGTGAATTATTATTTCCCTTGATGACCATGAACACACCATCAAGGAACAACACACCATGGCCATAAGAATTCTTAACCTCACGCTCACACCATTCTAGGTGTCCACCATAGAAATGTTCTCGATAAATCCTCTCCATTGCTCTATCAAAGTTATGAATATTGGTGTAAGATAAGTCCATCTGTAACTGGACACCGAATCATGTTAACCATATCTGACTTGAAAGCATCCCGTAAATTGGGAGAAAATCAACTACTACGACATCCATGAGAGTAGATATGTCTGGACAAGCAAAAACGTATTCTCGTAGATTCTTAATCAATCCAAGAACATGGTGTTACGGAGAGAAATTCCTATGGCTTGGGGTACCACAACAGACAGCTTGACTCCAGAAATCAATCCTTTCCAATATGCAATAGAAATGAAATATCTAACACTAAAGGATCAGACCTCGTACCTTATTCCGGACGGTTGAAGTAGATCCCCGTTGAGCTTTCCAACTTCAACTTGAATTGATAAATCACTTCCTCAACAACAAGTAAACAAGACAAGCATACTATATATGTTGGTGTTAGATCTATTCTAGCATATATAATCAACAATGTATAAGCATTTGAAATCATCCATGGATAAAATATTCATTCAAGCATACATTATTGGAGAGGAAAAGATATTTCTATTAATATAAAATCAGATATTACAATGGATACAACCTCTGTCGGCACGTCTGCGAATCGGAGAAAATAAATCCCCCACTTGGGCCTCCACCACCTCAATCCTCCATCTCTCGATAGCAAGCTCACAAGCTTGGGAAGAACACAAAAGTGCTCCAAGGGACAAAGGGATGCAGACTCAAGCACAAGTTCCGGCAACAATGGACTATAGTTTCTTTGCTCTCAATTCTCTCATATGCCTTCAATGTACCATAGAGTTCCTTATATAGCTTTTCAAATGGGTAATGAAAGGTCGAATCCGAGCGATCTCAAGGCATAGGGAAGGCCAGGAGTCAAGCGAGTCGAATCCATGTCAAGGAAAACTCCAAAAGGATTTTGATTATGCACACATCCCGATGTACGCGGTTTTAGGGGTCGAACCCGCATATATACGCGATTATACGTTTAAAAGTCGCGTGTATTAATTTTCACATGTTTTTAGGGATGGTCAAGGAAACATCAAAGGACAAAAAATGGTCCAAGGGGTCTAAGGAGTCTCTAGAGGGACAGGGGAAGGCCTTACAAGTGTGATTCACCTGGAGTGGTAAAATCAGCTATAACAGATGCCCCCTAATGTGTGAGGTTAGAGGGGTCATACGATGGCCAAAATACATTATAAGTCCATCCCAAAAGTGGAGTGATGAAGGATACCAAATGGAAGACTAGCCACCCAATTAGCATAGTACAATGATACAACTCTGCACATAACTGCACATACATATCGCAGTCCCAGATACATAAGAGTACAATGGCCATGAATAGGCATGATACAAGATATCACATAAGTGGCCATCGCCACGTACAATATACATAGATCAGAATCTCCATGATGAAGATATACAAAGGACCATGATCTCCATGATGGATGAAGATATATAATGGATCAAGATCTCCATAATGGCTGGAAATGTCTGACATATACTGGAATCAAGTCACGAGAGCTGAAATCTCATGAACACTGGCACGATCAAGGAGGTAGCATATAAGAGATGCCACCAATCTGGAAGGTCTTCTACACAAACCGCTACGAGTACATGTCCTACTATGTGACTAGAGGTGTCGAGGTCGAACATAGTAGTCCATCGTCTGATTACCGATCATTGATGTATACCGTTAACAGACACAAGATCACCCACCGATAATGAAAATGGGAATCAAGGTACTAGAGTGAAAATTAACAAGTGTGAATAAATGTGTTTAGGTCGAACACTTGAGAGGATCCTTCGATCAAGGGACATTAATGTATTCCCAAAAACTATCGATGGCGAGAGAACCTGCCTCTGATGACTGCAAGTCTCAAGGCACTCAAAAATGACTCTAGATTCCAATCCTAGAATAAATGATCTGAAGTCGATGGGATGAAATCCGCAGGAAGGAGGGAATTAAGGCGTCCCCCATCATCCAACACGAGGTACTCAGCAAAGCTGTATAGTGTGGAAGGACTCGATCATAAGGTGCACGAACCAGTAACTATACCAGGAATGGCCGACATGCAAAGTCAAGATAACTGAGGAATGGCCGACTCAGGTTTCAACTTCCTTTGAACAAGAGCATAATGGCGAATGGTGACTGAATAGAGGCAGCATAGACTCGATATACAAAACTGGGACATCTTTGCAACACAGGAGGCATCGACAGAGGCTCCATGGGGACTAGAAGCTTAACCAGTCGGTGGAGATAAACTCAAATAAATGAGTACAGCTCCTAAAGTCAAACTACAAACCCAACCAATGGATGTGATATACAGTGCTATGTTCGAAGGCGACACGACTCGACAACAGCCAAAGATAACATCTTTCCTTATCCAGCTTTTTTGTTTTTTGATTTTTTTTGGACTTTTTCAAATATTTAAAAATCTTGAAAAAGAATAAAACGACTTTATAGTTACAAACTAGGAGGAGATGAGTGTCATAGGGGCAAAAAAACTAGTTCCAAGCAGTGGAACATACCTATGCTTAATGCAAGGATACATGTGTAGGATAGCGACACTCGAGGGAAAATCCCCTCCCGGTAAAAAGGGAATCAAGCTGCAAAGGATATATACAAATGGCTCTGCATGGCTAGACATGAGACAAGCTCGGGCTATATGGCTGAAACGCAATGTCAGGGAAGCCGGCATAAAGCTCAATAAGGCAGGAAAAGCTCATGATAATGCAATTACAACTTGACATAAGAGAGTACTGAGGGAAATAGGCCAGCAAAAGATCAAGAGGAGTATGAGGCTCTTGCGAAATGTCATGGCAGTACTATACAACAGACTCCCACACCCTAAAGGACAAAACATCATCATGGGAACCAAATGCAAATAAGGTGCTAACTAGGGAACCCATGTAAGGTCTAGCTCTACGACTCATACCATGCCATTTCTAAAATAGCAAGAAGGTTCTATAACATAATAGAGTGGGTTCATACCTAAGGCTATGATGAAACGCTCATAAGGTCATGCAAAATGCAAATAGTGATGAAACCTAACCTATATGCTAGTTTAGACGTGATACCTGAGATCGGCATGAACGGGTCAATCCAACAGCTAAAACGGCACTCAAAAAGGTCTCCTACATCATAAATTAGGTCAAAAAAGGTCCAAAATGATTAGAAATGGTCCAAACTATAGAAAAGGGGGTAAAAATTTTCAAAAATAAGAAAAATTTCTATAAATAGTAAAAAATTCAAAACATTATAAAACATTTGAAATTTTTACCCACTTGAGCTCAGATTTTCAACAGCGAATTCCAGGACATCCAGCCGGTGGAATCCACTACCGTTTCTTCCAGGTACTTACCCATGCTCTTCTCTTCCATTTTAATGCAATTTTTATCAAATTAGTATCTTAAAGCATATCAAGGATTAAGAGAATATCTGATCATTTATTGAAGGTGCTTTTACTTTAACATAAACGATTTTTGTTTTTTCAAACCTTGCAATCACAAGTTAACTTTATACACAAGACCTAATTCGTTTGTCAATTATGCCAATCAATTATTAAATAAAGTTATGCTCAACATGTTTTAGTGTTATTTTTAGTTATGTTGTGTTTATAACCCATTGAATATAAGTAGCTCAAGGGTTAGTTTAATTGGTAAGACGTTCATATGCTCTCTCGGTTCGAGAGAGGTTGGGAGAGGTCACAGTTTTGAGCCTTGAGTCTTTTGGGATTAAGTTTTATGTTAAAATGATCAACGATTTACCACTTCTACTATCTATAAATGTGAAAAAAAATTGTTAAATTTTTCATATATATTTCCTTGTGAAAAACACATTAAATATAAATAATAATACATTACGTGAATTTTAAAACTCATCATGATCAATCCAATAAAATGTAAAATACCCTCGTGCAATATAAAGAATACATGCTTATATAAAAGTATAATAAGAATAAGCTCGTTTAATCGTCAGTATATGATACCTAACATCGTATTTGTTATTTTTCACACTAGACTCCTCCATTTAGACTACCTTAGCACTTGTTAGTTTTGTGCACCATGAAATGTGCCTTGGTTTAAGGGTGGCATCCCATTATCATTCATATGAAAGGTCCTCACCCATGCTTGTAAAAAACCATACATCATTAGGCATACCAAATTATAACCATGTATGTTAAGCATCTATGCGCTAACTTGAGCAACCAACCTGTACGTTAAGCATCTATGTGCTAACTTGCACCAAGGTCTAAACATTGATAACCATTACAAAATCAAAGTGCCTTCCACACTTACATGAATATTTATAATGTATCAAAAAATATAGAATATAGAATATAATAGGCAACGGTTCTTTTCTTTTATACTCCACTCTTCACAAATACATATTCATATAATTTACATGGTAATATAAGTAAGCATTGTTCTATACTTTATTTATTATTTATATCATTTTAATTCATATTTTAGTATCCATTACTTAATTCATGTAATGGTTTTTCAAAATACATATTTGGAAAATGATTGATGTTTATTAATTCATTATTAATGCCATTTTCAATTCATAATTTGGGGTTCATAACTTAATTAATGTATTCTATTTAAATTGTTTTGAGATCTATGTCAAATTACCCTTCATATATCATGATGATTCTTCTAGGTTGAAGACTTTTCTTATGCAGATTGTACTATGAGTATGATTGTTATTGAGTCATGCTTTATTATATAGAGGCTTATATATCAAAGATTACCATTCAATTAGCATCAATTTCATACAAGGTTCTCAAATGCAGGATGTTTGATGGAGTTGAATCGTTTGTTGAGGGAGATTTTGGCTTGTTCACACACTCTCTCCTCAATGCTACCCTTGCGACAATTCATTTATTGACAACTTCAGTGGGTGTTAATATGTCTTGGGGAGCTTGTCCATTTGCACACATAGTTTCCTATTGTTTCTTAGAACATATTGACATGAGGAGATTGCATTCAATGGTTTATTGTTTGAGAGAATTGATTAAATGGTACTTAGTATCTTCATTTGTTGGCTTATGCATCTTGATTTGTGGTTCATATGCTAGAGCACTTCCATTTTGCATATGATTCTATGATGATTTAGCTATCCAAATGTTTTGTGGGCATATTCCTCACGGCATTTCTACCTTCATTGAGGATCCATAGGGATAAGATATTTTGGCATCATTTTATCTTGTCTTGTATAATATGCTACTTGAATTTGTTTGTGGCTCTACTCCATCTTTGTATTGCCACATATTTTGAGGTGTGGAAGCTATATGTGCACAATCTACTAGAGTGTTTACATTCATTTGTGGAGTTAGCTTAATAGGCATGCACATTGGTCTATGTTTAGCACATCCGCTGAGGAGACCTACCTATTTTACACATATCAGTAGGTTGATCCGTCATTTTTCTCATGGTTTTAGAAGATTTAATGGTTTAGGCACATTGTTTCACATTATTACACATGGATTTACGGAGATTCTTTTACTCTTGCATTGGAGATCATATGATCTGAATTGGATCCATGAAATAAAAATGATTGGTTATTGACTCAGCTCACTATAAATATTGAGAAACAAATAGGTATGGCAACAAACGTAGGGTTCGTAACTATGGATAAGGTAGGATACAAGGTTATCGCATGAAGGGCTCCATGCCATATTAATTGGTGCAAAACTTTCATTTAATTTTGCATTCTTAATGTAAGCATGGAGAATGTATGTGTGTATGTAAACCATACTCAAAGGACCTAATGGAAAAGACAAATAATGAAGCCATGTTTGGCTTGGGGAAAGCTAGAGATTTCTGGTTGCATGGCCTTCTAGCTGACCCCCTAGCTAAGCCATTCTTCGTCAATTCATGAACCACGAGTGAGTATGGGTTCTTTTGGATGAGACTAAGAGGAATTGTTTTCCAAATTCATACGTGAAGATTGAAATTGAACTAAAGAGATAAATAGAATTGTAAACACACATTTGATAATAACTAAAAGACTAATTGAAGCCAACCACTGTTGGTTTTACCATTTGGGTTTCTAGGATATACATGGTCATTGAGTCGTGAATTGCTTTGATATTTCTCTGTGATTGTGATGCATAGTTTTGTGTGTGATATTATTGTTGCTTATCTATGCTTGATTGTTTTTGTTAGTTCTATTCATGCTTATAACGAAAATACCAAATTGTAATTATGTTTGTTTTACTCATAAATCAATATTTCATTAGCAAAATGTGAATGAAATCAACTATAAGATGACCATCTTCCGCTCTAAGATGACCATGTTCTGCTCTAAAATGACCATCTTCCAAGAAAAATTAAAAGGATATGGACTCGAACTTCAAGGCTTGGATAGAAATAGGTGAATACAACCATGATAGACTTCAAGTGCCTTTATGTGTAAAGTTGAAGGTGGAAATCAAACCATATGAAAGAGAAGTGGATTCCATCAAACTGAACCAATTTTTACAACAAATGGAAGAGTACTTGCATGTACATGAATTCATGGGGAAACACAAATTGCTTTTGCTCGATTGAAGCTTGAAAAACATTATTTGGCATGGTAGGAGAGTGATGATATGGGAAGAGCACTGGAAAATGAGCCACCAACGACTAATTGGGAAGTAAGGACATAATAAAATCCCAACTCTACCTAATTGGCTATGACGATAATGAACAAATTGTGTGGCATTATTTCATGCATAATCAGGGGCAATTATTGTAGGAGTTTACCGCAAATTTCAAAAAGAGAGTTATTTAGTTTGGCGTCTCCCTCAAAATCCTAGACTTGTTGATTAAGTACTCGAGAGTATTACTTCCTTATATTCAATCAAAATTGATGTTTTCCAAGCCCAATACTAATGATGAATCAAGTGTTCAAACACATTACCTTGAGGAGACAAATGAAAGCAATAGTTTGTCACACACAACCAAATAGAACAACAAGAAGAATAGAAAAAAGGGAAGAACAAAAAGAAGTGGATTTAGAAGAATACATTTGTGGAAATGACACAAGAAACAACACCTTCCATCAAGCAATGCAAGTATTGTGAAAAAAGGGACATTCTAAGTTATATTGTTAGAATTACACCTAGAAGCACCCTAAGCAAATCCAAAAGAAGAAAAACAACAAGCAATATTTGATAGTTATAGATGCATAAGAGAGGGTGGGAAATAGCCCATACTTTGAAGGAAATATCAATTGCACTACACTTCAGAAGGAGATGGTGTTCGTCGACTGCAGTCACAAGGAAGATAAGGAGATGCTATAATTGTTTTACATCAAGATACACATGAAACAAAGCAAGGAAGATTAATTTTTTTTTATCCTAGTTCGCAATCAAATTTTATCTCTACACAATTGCTTGAGAAGCTTGCACTGAAGACTTATAACCATCCATGCCACACCCTTGGGGAAGGGTAAGAAAAAATGTGGAATTGAGAGTGGATAAACAATCCAATTTTAATTTTTTCCTCAACCAAAACTTCATAGATGAGGTAGTATCATAAGTAGTTCCTTTGGACATATGTGGAGTCAGCTCGGGAAACCCATACTTGTATGTGGGCGATTCCATCTCCAAGGGGAGATAAAATTATGATCCTACTATCAAGGATCAAAAGGAATTTCCCATAAATGCACACAAGGACAAGGTCAAACTCTCTTTGATGTATGCACATCAAACAAATAGAATCATTGATAGTACCCAAAAAAAAATTTGTTTCTTATGAGAGAAGGAAAGCAATAAGGGGAAGGCAATGAAGTGTTAGATTTTAAACATTAAGCTAGCATATCATTAGGATCTTTAACTGAGAGAACAAAAAGCACAGCAATCAAACACAAGAGACAATGAACACGGTGTTTTTCCTCGGGGAAAACATAAATGGAGAAAAACCTGCAACTTCCTCATAGATAGAATCAACATCAAAGTGAAACCCAAAAACAGTAAGACAATATCCCGACAGCAATAAGCTCTTTCTTCTTGCCCCAGTGTCTTTCTCTTCCTCAGCTATGCGCTACAACTGATTGTGTATGAGATGTGTGATAAATAGAGAGGTCACCTCTCTATTTATACTAATTCCTGACATGACTAAAACCCTACTAGGGATGACCTCACTAGGAGAGTCTAATAACCCTAGTGCCCCGGAATTGTGGGGACTTTAACCGTTAGACAATAGGAGGGTTACCCACAATGACTTGACATGACTTGTTTACATTATAGATCCTCCCGATAGGAACATCAGGTCATGACATGACACAATAACATCCCGGAATAAACATCGGGTTACAATAGATAACAAATACAAGTGAATACATTCTGAAGTTACAATTACATCAACACTCCCTCTTAACTAGGAAGGTATTCTCTCGACACAATTTTCATCACTGGTCTTCTTCTCTAGATCTTCTTGTCATCTGCATCTTCAAGTCATCTTCGTCTTCAAGTCTTTGTCGTCTTCAAATCATCTTCATCTCTGGATCTGGATCATCAGTCGATCTGGATCATCATCATTGGATATGAATTATCACTCGATCTGGATAATCTCTAGAGCATCATATCTGGATCTGGATAATCTCTAGAGCATCATATCTGGATCTGGATCATCCCTCGATCTGGATCATCAATACTGAATCTTCACAGGTGCTATCTCATGATTCTTCTTGTCACAGGAAGTTTTACAGAGCCAGCCCTTTTTCATGTTGGATGTAGGCCTAGCCACCATGTAGGTCTTCCTCAGCACTTATATCTGACACTTAAGTCAGAATGGCCCGCCCAGCACTTACATCTAATCATGTAGGAACTAATCCTATAATCATATCAGAAAGGCAACGCCCAGCACTCACATTTGACCATGTGGTAACATAGCCCACAACCCTGTCAGAAAGGCCCAGCACTTACATCTGATCAACCAATGATCGAAGAAAGGCCTAGCACTTACACTTGGCCATGTGAGGAACCAATCCTCCATTCCAAAAGGATCCTGCACTTACATCTGATCAACCAATGATTGAAGAAAGTCACTGCACTTACATTCGACACATATGAGGAACCAATCCAACAAGTATGTTTGAAAAGGCATGCACTCAGATCTGATCCTGTAAGAACCAATCCTACAGTCATATCAGAATGGCCCCCAGTCCTAGACTGAGCTACCTGGTAACTGACAAGGTGCCTCCATTCTCCAGGAGAATGGTAGTTGCCTTACATCTGTCCTACTCGACAGAATGTCCAGCACTCATATCTGACATGGAAAGAACCAAACCTCTCACCATGACAGAATGGCTCGGCCCTTATATCTGACCTACTCATTAGAATGGCTATGGATCTCAGCACTCATATCTAACATGGAAGGAACCAATCCTCTCACCATGACATAATGGCTCAGCCCTTACATCTGACCATGGAAGGAACCAATACTCTCACCATGTCAGAATGGCTATGGGTCTCATCACTTTCCTTTGGAGGAAACCTCAATCTGGAGAACACCAAGCTTCTCCCTGAAGTACTCGAACTTCACCCTAGCCAATGGCTTCATCAATACATCAGCTATTTGTTCCTCCGTTGCAACATATTGGAGCTTCACTGCTCCCTTCTACACCATATCCCTGATATAGTGATACTTGATCTCGATATGCTTCAACTTGTCATGGAACACTGGATTCTCTAACAAATTCACGCAACTCTGGTTGTCACAATGTATGCAAGTAGCATCCATCTGGAGATCAAATAAATCAGAAAGTAGCTTTCACAGCCATATTGCCTCACAACTAGCTGAACAAGCTGCGACATACTCTGCTTCAGCTGTACTTAGTGCCACATGGGATTGCTTCCTGCTAAACCAAGAGATCACACCTGATCCCATACTAAACCAACAACCTGAAGTGCTTTTCCTATCGATGGCACTGCCTGCCCAATCTGAATCAACATAACCCTCCAGATTAATCTTCTGATTCACCTCGTACTTGAGCCCATAATCAATTGTACCCCTTAGGAACCTCAGAATGTGCTTTGCAGCAATTAAGTGAACATGTCTTGGATCTGTCAAGAACTAGCTCAAGGTGTTCATAGCAAAGCAAATGGATGGTCTTGTGTTCATTAGATACATCAAGGACCCAATCATCTAATGATACATCGTGGCATCAACCATCTCTGATGAAGAATCACTCAATAGCTTCAGGTTCGATGCCATAGGTGTGGCCATAGCCTTGCAGTCCATCATCACAAACCTCTTCAGGATCTCTACTGCATACTTCCCTTGTCCGAGGGAGATTCCATCCGCATTCTGCCACACCTCCATACCTTGAAAATAATGCATCATACCCAAGTCCTTCATTTCGAACTCGGCAGCAAGCTTTCTCTTTGTATCAGTAATCAACCCATCCATACCTATTACAAACAAATCATCTACATATAGTAGAAGCATCACTAGCTTTCCATCTTCAACCTTGTAGTGAATGTTGGGATCTACTTTACTCTTGGTAAAGCCCAAACTAGATAGAAAGCTATCAATTCTGTCGTACCATGTCCTCGGTGCCTGTTTCAAACCGTACAGGGATTTCTTCAATATGCACACATGAGACTCCCTATCATGTGTCTCAAAACTGAGTGGTTGTTCTACATACACTTCCTCTTCCACTATACCATTCAAGAAAGCAGTCTTGACATCCATTTGGTGTATCTTCCATTTCATTACTGCAGCCAAAGAAAGTATTGTTCTGATGGAAGTGTATCTGACCACAAGAGCAAAGGTTTCTTCATAATCTATTCCTTCCTTCTGTGAGAAGCCACGAGCCACAAATCTTGCCTTATATTTTTCAATGCTACTGTCTACAGCATGCTTGATCTTGTATATCCATTTGGAAGTTACAACTGACTTCCCTTCTGGTCTTGGGACAACATCCCAAACATCATTCTTCATGATCGATTGATACTCTTTGATCATAGTATCCTTCCATTCTTTCCGTTCTGTCGCTTCTTCATAGTTGGAAGGTTCTTTATTGATAACATCACATAGTAAAGCTACATATCCGGAACAAGATCTGGTTCTCTTTCTTTCTCTGTGATTCTCTTCTAGAGCCCCATATCCTTCTGGACCTTGGATAATTTCTCATACCCAAGCAGGTTTCCTCTTGTGAGGATTCTTCTCCTGAGGTGGATCTACAGGTCTTTGTGGTTCTTCAAATTCTCGATATTCTTCTTGAATTTCTTCATTCATGGTTGTATCATGAATTCTGGGTGCTTCTGCTTCTTCAGTATCTTCAGCAGGTCTCTTTCTGGATTTGTTGTAAGATGTGTCTTCATCAAATGTTACATCCCTGCTGATGTCGATCTTCTTATATCCTAGGAAGTATATTCTGTAAGCCTTCGAGCTTTCAGAGTATCCCACAAACATACCCTTCTTTCCTAAAGGATCTAGTTTTGTTCTCTTTTCTTTTGGTATGTGTATGTACACTCGACAGCCGAATATTCTGAGATGGCTGACTTCTACTTTCTTGTCGGAGAAGACTTCTTCAGGAGTCTTGTTCTCGAGTACTCCGTGTGGAGTATGATTCTTTAAATACACCCTTGTTCTGGATGCTTCTGCCCATAGATGCATAGGAATATCTTGATCATGAACCATTTCTCTTGCAGCTTCCATGATGGTTCTATTCTTCCTTTCTGCAACCCCATTCTATTGTGGATTGTAAGGAGTGGACAACTCCCACTTAATCCCTGATTCTTTGCATAATTCTTTGAATTCATTTGATGTGAATTCTTTGCCATTATCTGATCGAAAGGTCTTGATCTTCTTTTCTGTGTGATTCTCGATCAAGGCTTTGAATTCCTTGAACTTCCTGAAAACTTCATCTTTGTTCTTCATGAATTAAATCCATGTCTTCCTAGAAAAGTCATCAATGAAAGAAACATAGTATACATACCCTCTTAGTGAGCTTGATGGCATTGGTCCACATAAATTAGAGTGGATGATTTCCAAGATTCCTTTTGCCTTGCTCTCGCTACTTGGAAATGTCTTCTTTGTATTCTTTCCTTTTGCACATGCTTTGCAGACCCCTTCATGTTTTGCTTGAATTTATGGAAGACCTTCAACAGCTTTGCTTGCAAGTGGTAGTGCTCTGTAATGAACATTTGTAAGCCTTCTGTGCCAAAGTTCATTTGGCTCTACTATGTCATGGACCATAGCTTGTTCTGGATGGCCCTTCAACTTGTATAAGCCTCCTTTTTGTTCTCCAATCACTATTGCATCATCAATAGTCTTTCCTCTTGGCCACATGATGACTTGGCCATCTACAAATGCAACCCTCATAGATTTTTCATCCAATGTTGATATGGATAGAAGATTCTTCTTGAATCCTGGTACAAACAAGACATATTTCATTTTTATAGATTTTCTGGAGTGTAGCTTGTAGGAGGATTCACCACTACCTTTTATGGGATATTGGTAGTCATCCCCAAGCTTCACCTTATGGGGTGAATTATGTTCGGATAGTTTCTCAAAGGATTCCTTGAAACTTGTCATGTGCTTGCAAGCCCCACTGTCAATCTTTGCTTCCATGAGTGATAGTTCCTATGAGAGCAGAGATCATAACACATTCATCTTCACTTGAAGAGTCTTCACTTTCTTGTTTTACTCTCTTCCTGGGAGGATCATCATCCTCGGCAGTGTGAGCATGATGTCTTCTTTTGGAGTTATTCTTCTTCTTGGATCCATTCTTATTCTTAGGACGGTTTTTAGCAAAGTGTCCTATTTCATTGCATGTATAACATCTGAGTCTGGATGGATCCCTTCTCATAAAGTTATTTTTCTGATGAGAATGCTTACCTTGGTGATGATGATTTTCCCTTCTTCCTTTCTTGGAGTGTACTGTGAGAGCTTGATCTTCACTTCCCATCTTTTCTTCTCGAGCAGCTATTCGAGCTTCTTCTTGAGAGCATTCTTCCCACAATCTATTGAACTTGACTAACCTCTTTCTAGCACAGATTCCTTGGATGAAAGAATCACATGACCTAGAGAGGCCATTCAATGTTGTCATCACAATTTCTGCATTCTCCACTTCTTCATCTACAGCTTCTAGTTGTTCTTTTATCTGGGAGACCCTTGTGAAGTATGACTGGATGGTCTCCTCATTCTGGATCTTGACATTCTTCAATTGGTTCCTTAGAGTCATCTTCCGATTGATGTTCTTCCCTTCAAACAATTTGGTTAGGGCATCAAACATGGCTTTAGGTTCCTTGAGGGAGGACACCTGTGGAATGAGGTGATCCTTAATAGAATCAACAATGATCCTCTTTGCCATAACCAACTTCTTCTTATGTAAGGCCTTGGCCTCATCTCCCTCTAGAACTGGAACCTCCTCCTGGACATAGGAGTCCAACTCATTTTCTTCCAGGACCAAGGAGATCCTATACTTCCAGGCTCGGAAGTTATCAGCTCCCTTAAGCTTTTCATCAAGCTTGGTATGATGAGACATCTTAACTGAGAACCTTAAATGGAAATACAAAAGATTTTGATCTTCCTAGGTCAAGATGTCGGATCTGGATTTGAAGCTGAAATCCTGTAGTACTGGTTTAGGAGCAGATTAGGGTTTTGCTTTTCTGGATTTTTGTCCAACCAAATGCTTTGAATTTGATCCCTGACTTCAATTTTGGGGAGAAGATCAATCCAGGCCTGGGCTCACTAAAAAATTCCACTTCTGTGAAAATCCCTAATTACCAGCAGTAGTGTCGGGTCCAAAACTAAAAAACATCATAATTGGATTATGCTTCGACAGAAAGATGCGCCCTAGGGTGGAGAGTTATTCCACCCTACTTTTGCTGAAAATCTATGGAGAGAGATCCACAAAATAGGAAGCCCTAATTCCCGCAGCTGCACAGTGTCTTCTTCTCAGGTTAGCTCTGATACCATGTTAGATTTTAAACATTAAGTTAGCATATCATTGGTATCTTTAACTGAGAGAACAACAAGCACAGCAATCAAACACAAGAGATAATGAACACAGTGTTTTTCCTTGGGGAAACCATAAATGGAGAAAACCCTGCAAATTCCTTAGAGATAGAATCAGCACCAAAGTGAAACCCAAAAACAATAAGACAATCTCCCGACAGCAGTAAGCTCTTTCCTCTTGCCCCAGTGTCTTTCTCTTCCTCAGCTATGCGCTACAACAGATTGTGTATGAGATGCGTGATAAATAGAGAGGTCACCTCTCTATTTATACTAATTCCCGACATGACTAAAACCCTACTAGAGCCGACCTCACTAGGAGAGTCTAATAACCCTAGTGCCCCGGAACTGTGGGGACTTTAGCCCTTAGACAGTAGTAGGGTTACCCACAATGACTTGACGTGACTTGTTTACATTACATGACATGAAACAAGAACATCCCAGAATAAACATCGAGTTACAATAGATAAGAAATACAAGTGAATACATTCCGAAGTTACAATTACATTAACATGAAGTATAGATGAATCCATCCTTGGAGGGATGTAGTGGAAAGTAACTTCAACAAATAGAATAGTTGATTGAAACCTACATGGAGGTGTTTTCAGAACCGTAGGTGCTACCACCAAAGAGGGAGGTTGAGCATAAGAGTCAATGGTTACTAGAGTCTCTATTTCCAAACATTGGGTTGTATAGGAAGCTCATCATCAAAGTAGATGAAGTGAAAAAGCAATTGCAGCTATTATTATAGTAGGGAGTCATCATGCCTAGTATGTCACTATGTGATTCACCTATCATTATGGTGCCAAAAGAGGACAAAAATTGGATGACGTGCATTAACTACTATTCCTTCAACAAAATCACCATCAAGAATAAATATATATTACCAAGGATAAATGACTAGTTGGTTCAGTTGTAACAATCCAAATTCTTCACCAAGCTAGACCTCAAATAAGGTTACCATCAAGTAATAATTAAAGCAGAACATGTGTGGAAGATAACATTCAAGACAAGGCAAGTTTGTATGAGAGTTTAGTAATGCCTTTTGGTTTATGTAATGCATTTACAACTTCGATACGGTTAATGAATGATTTATTGCATCCATTTATTGACTCATTTGTACTAGTATATGTGGATGAAATGCTAATCTTTAACAATATTAATCAAGAGCACATCTCCCATGTGACGTGGGTATTAGACACCCTAAACACTACAATGGAAAGGACCTATAGCATGTTTTTAGTGTCACTAATATTGGTAAAAAATATTAAAAAAAACCTCTACTACAACCTTCGCAAATGAAGATGGATGTTTTAGTGAAGGTTTGTATGGAATGAATTATAACTAAAAACACTTGGCAGCAAGAGGTTTTTGCAAAGATTTTTTCCCGATGCACTTTATTTGATAAAAATGCATCGGTGCTAACACACACCTGTAACTAGAGCATATTTAAGGTCTAAAATGGGCCTCTTAAGAAAAATAATAAAATAATATTTATGAGTTTTTGAGGAAAAGAGAAAAACTACATTTTTTCTTCATGTTTTCATCATATCTCTTTGTCGATTTACTCAAATTTCGAGCGAGAGCACTTGTTGGATGTGGAATTAAATTCTGCATCAAACGAGCACCAACCTTGCATACTTTTGAGGGATCCCATACCACAAAAAATGAGGAATACATCCAAAAATGTGTTACTAAATGAGAAATACATGCATAAATAAATAAATAAATAAAACTCATTGAGTAACATGTTTTTTTCATGTATTTCTCATTTTTCATGAAGTGAGATCCCTCAAAAGTATGCAGTGTGGGTACTCGTTGGATGCAAAATTTAATTTTCCATCCAATGAATGTTCTCCCTCGAAATTTGAGTAAGCCAACATAGAGATATGTTGAAAAAATCTCGCGGTACGACTAAATTGTTGACACAACGGTGTGTATGTTTTATTCATGCACCGGTGGAGTCCTTACTTTAAAACGCACCGCCATAGAAATTTGGAATTTAAAATTTTAACTCTAATGCGGTGTGCCATTTTTATATCTGCCCCTGTGCAATTTATAATTTAATGGTTTACGTTTTTTAATGGTTTATGGTTTTTTAATTTTAACCCTATTGCGGTGTGTCTTTTTTAGATCCACCCTAGTGCTAACAATGTCATTACACCCTTAGTGGTAGAGGAAAGAATTTTCATTAGGGAAAGACACAACAATGAGCATTTGAATACCCAAATAGGAATATTAGTATTTCAGTGGTCTTAGTCATACCCTATTTACAATGACAATTTGAATTGCAAACATATGCAAGTGGAAATGCATTAAGCGAATTGCTTATGTAAGGAGGAAGACTTGTGTGCTATCATTCAGCATTGTTTCATGGAGTAATAGTGGACTACCCCATGTATGATAAAAATATGCTTCTTATTGTGCAAGTGGTGAAGAAGCAGAAGCATTACCTTTTGGGATTATAATAATCCAGCATACACATTGACCATCAAGCCATATGGTACCTACAAAGTTAAAGTAAAATGTAGCAAGTACAGCGTTACAAATGGTTGGGATTCTTGCAACATTCCACCTATTGATATAGTATAATAAAGGAGCTAAAAACAAATTGGATTAAATGCTTTCATGACCCACATTAAAGAAGATAGCAATAGTTGGTGTGCTAATACAACTTGATCCTTTCACACACGATCTACGGAGTGAAGATTATTAGGCGGATGACGATTTCAAATGCTTACAGTAATAACTAAAAGAGACAATTGTAACTGACATGGATGGAAATGAATACCACCTCTAGAATGGGATACTATACAAGTTATAAAAGTTGTGTGTACCATAGGACAAAAGGATTCAGTTGATGAGAGAAGATCAAACTTCCAAGGTAGTTGAGCAGTTTGGCATAACAAAGACAATGCAAAATTTTCAATGGTAGGTGTATTTTCTAAACTTGCAGGATAAAGAGGTGAAATATATTAAGGGATATGTTATATATGGAACTGGAAATCCAATCAATAGGAATATTATCATTTCTAGTACTAAACATACCTTTGGAAATCATCTCCATGGAATTCGTTGGAGGTTTTCCCATGTCCTGTAGATGCCATGACTACATGTTTGTCGTTGTGGACCACTTCAACAAGATGTGTGTGATCATTCCATGTGATAAGACTAGCATTGGATAAGAATCATCTAATTTATTCTTCATTCATGATTGGGTACACTTTGGATTGTCAAGATCCATCATATCTTATCAATATATAATGATCTTGGGCAAAGTCTTGATAATCCTTTGGGAGGGGATGAATACCAAGTTAAACTATTACACTTCATTCCATTCCCAATATGAATAAAAAATGAAAATTTTCAACCAAACATTAGTACAATTGGTTAGAGGATACAACAACAAGTATACAAAGACATGGAACAAACAATTGACATACACTGAACACTCATACAATAAAGCACGTCATTCTTCTACCAACAAATCACCTTTTAACCTCCCCGTTGGAGTTGTGTTTATGCAATCATGTCAACTAGGAGGAATTATCCCAATACCAAGGTGTCCAATTACCCCAATTCATTGAGGTGGCTTGACTATAGATGAGTACATTGCAGTGTATTGCTATCTGGACATGGAGAAGGTGGGGAGTTAGATCCCAACCAACTCTATATAGGTGCTGGGCCTAAAGGCCATCCACCTGACATTGAGTAGGATAGCAGGCTTGGCATCACTCCACCAGGCCTCACGGCCTCTGATGTTCTATGCAGTGGAGTGCATGAGACCCACGGTATATGACTGGAGCACTACATTACTGAGCAACATGAAACATCGGCTCAGTGAGTGTAAGATGGGCAGAGTGCGAAACTTTGATTTCAGCAGCATACTGAGCACGTTTTTCTTCGAGCATGTTCCAGGATTGAGCCCCAGAGTTGACGTTCATCTACACGGGGTTCAAGATCCGCCCCAATGGCGTTGGGCAGATGCGATGTGCAAACTGGAGGGAGGTAGGGTGTCCAACCCCTATCCAGCTAAGCTCTTTCCGTGGTGGCGACAATAGATAGTTGCCATCGATGACTACCCCTATGCGGGGATAGATTTATGGGGGGACCCAGACATGTCGCTACCACCAGGATCGGCATACGGTGACATAGGTAAGAATCTTGACCCTCTCTTTAAATTTTTTAGTTATTTAATTTTTTTGTGTTTTCTGATTATATGGAATCAAAAGACATATTTTTTTGTGCGACAATACATAGTGACATCTACCATTTGCATGCAAATATGGGACCACGGCGGCCTGAAGGCTTCCCTCGTCATAGACGGAGGGGAAGAGGAGATGATATAGTGGGTGTGGATGCGGAACGGACGCTCCAAAGCATTCATACCAACTTTGTGAGACTGACACACAGAGTTCCCATGGCGCAAGTCGAGGACTTGCCTGAGGCTATGCAGCACCAGGTGGTGGGTGTACCATGAGTATGGGTGGGATTATTTTGATGGCTAGCTAGAGTCGTAGTGACCTTCCATGATCACAACCCCCCTCCTCCTCCACAGGCTTAGATACCTAGGAGTGATTTTGTATTACCATGTATTATATTTTGGTGGCTTGGGAGCCCCATTTTTGTATCATGACACTATGTATTACCACATGTTGGATGTTTATAAAAAATTTATGATGATCGGTTTATTTACTTACATGTGTAAAATTTATGTTTGTGATGAATTTATTGTGTATGAAACAAATGCCAATCTAACACGTAGTTAGCATATGAGTCAGCAACTTGATTATTAATTCTTGGAATATGTATGTATGTTATATTGTCAAATTGTCGTTCTAATAATCTCACACGTAAGAATCTTCTTAATAACATTGGATCTCTAACATGGTACAAACCATTACGCTGTGACACTACTAACTCCGAATCAAGACGTACCTCAAAAGAGAGAACACCATGTGAAATGGCATCCCGTGGAAGCTCAATAACGGCACTATATTCAACAACATTGTTTGAAGATGGCCATAAACATACGCCTCCTGAAGACAGTACCTGACCCATAGCAGTATAAATCACCCAAGCAGTAGAGGCTGAGTGTTAAGTGTGATGGCTCGCACCATCCGTGAATCCTATGTAGGTGGAAGATTCCATTGACATCTACAAAAAGAAACGGAAACTAATCACAAACCCGATCACTATAAGAAAAAGACCTAACTATGCAAAACTGTACAATAATATACAATAAGCAACCTTGGCTGAAAATCATGCATAGTACTTCTTGAGATAGAGCCCATTTCTAGGCTCTGCCAAGGCCGTTCCCTCATAATCCACTAACTCATAAGTGCCCTTCTCTAACACACGTTTGACGACGTAAGGACCACGCCACATGGGGTTAAACTTTCCTGCCCCCAAGGGTTCTTTTAGTTGATCCCACAAAAGGACCAAGTCTCTCTCACTAAACCTCCTTGGACAGACAAACTTTTTGTAATGGACCTTTACGCGACGTTTATTTACTTCTAGAGCCACTAAGGCATCTCGACGATGCTCATCAAGTTGCTCAAGGTGGACCAAACACTCCTCCAATGGTGAAGTATCTGGTAAGAGTTCTATGGCTAGCTTCAAAGAAGGAATCTCGCATTCAACTGGCAATACCGACTCCACTCCATGTACAAGTTGATATGGAGAAAAACTCGTGGCAGTCTTAACAGCAGTTCTAGACGCCCACAAAGAAGGATATAACATGATGTGCCAATTATTCTTGCTTTGTGCGATGGTTCATTGGAGAATGGATTTGAGTGACTTGTTCACTGCTTCTACCTGTCCATTTTCTTGAGGGTAGTAAGAGGAGGAATGCTCTTGCTTGTACCCTAACTTTGATGCCAACTCTTCCATCATACGATTCTGAAAGTGCGAGCCATGGTCAGTGACAAGCTCTTTCGGAATCCTGAACCGAGTAATAATCTAGTTGAATACGAAGTGCACAGCTGTCTCACCATAGGATTTAACTTTAGGTATAGCCTCAGCCCATTTCATGAAGTAATCAACATCCACTATGATATGATGATGCCCCCTAGCTGAAGCTGGGTTGCAATCCATAAAGTCAAGCCCCCACTTAGTGAAGGGACCGGCGGTGATGATGGGATGTAATGGGGCAGGTTTCGAGCACATATTACGTGCAAACACCTAGCAAGGGTGGCACCTCTTGACCACATCAACACAATCCTTAAAGATCGACGACCAGAAATAACCCGCTCTTAAGATTTTTTGGACTATAGAAAGCCCAGATAAATGACCACCACACACCCCTCCATGGCAATCATTCATCACTACCTCAACCTCCTCATGGGTTAAACAACGTCATAAAATGGAATCTACCCCATAGAGGTACAAAGTGATATCCACTATGAGGTAATTCTTAGACACGTGACGTAATTTGTGTTCATTCATCCCGTGAGAGGTGAGTAGGGACCTTCAATGTTTGTAAATATATAATGATATCCCCATAACATGGGTCTAAAGTTGAGATTAAGAATATTTGTTCATCAACAAATGTATCTTCACAAACCAACTCCTCGGCCTCGCTTGGGAAATACAATATAAGCTCTGCAAAAATTAACGATTTCTTCGACTTTGCCAAAACAAACTCGAGATCGAACTCTTGCAGGATGACAATCCATTTATTATATTTTCCCCCAATCATCCTTCAAGTGAGGATGAATTGAAATGAATTGACATGGGCTACAACCAAGGTCTAGTGAAGGAGAATATAATGTCTCAACCGTTGAACCACATGTATGGTAGCTAAACCAAGCTTCTCAACATGAGAATAACAAATCTCCACGTCAATAAGATTTTGGCTCAGATAGTATACGACGTGCTCTTAGAGCTCCTCATCCTCTTGAACCAAAACCATACCAATCGTCTCCATGGACGCGGCCACATAAAGTAGGAAATCACGGCTATAGTCTGGGGGACTAATCACCAGGGCCGATGCTAGGGCTCGCTTGAGTGCATCAAAGGACTCCTGGGCTCACTCATCCCAACAAAAGGTGGTGTCCTTTTTCAAAATACACATGAAGCCTCTAGTCAAATTGGCAAAATTGACAACGAATCTCCGTAAGAAGTTTTCCATGCCTTGCAAACATTGAAGATGACGAATATTTTTCGGGGGAGACAATTGAAGTATTGCCTCTACCTTCAAAGGGTCGACTCTTATACCCTCTTTAGACATGATGAATCCTAAAAAGCGACCTGACTTCACACAAAATATGCAATTGTGAGGATTTAACCTGACCAAATAATGGCGGCATCTTCCGAATACCAATCTCAAATGATAGGAATGATGCATTCACATACGAGAATGAGCAGCAAGGTCATCCAAAAATACTTCAATAATTGATTTGAGATCGTGGAAGATCAAGGTCATGGCCCGGTGAAAAGTAGCTCCAGCATTCTTAAGGCCAAAAGGCATTTTTCAATATGCAAAAGTTCCCCAAGGACAAATAAATGTAGTCTTGTGTTGGTCCGCAAGTTTAATTTGTATCTGATTATATCCGGAAAATCCGTCCATGAAGGAAAAAACCTCACTACCCGCACACTCATCCAAAATCTGATCAATAAATGGTGTGGGGAAATTGTCCTTAGGACAGGCCCGATGCAAATCACGAAAATCAGTACATATGCGGATCGCTCCATGCTTCTTATCCACCAGAACGGGGTTCCAAACCCACTCCATCAAGGGAACAGGATAGATAAAACCGGCTTTCAACAGTTTCTCTATCTCTCCCTTAATCGTGGGTGCTTTACTAGGATTCACCGCACGCAAGCGTTGCCGAACAGGCTTAGCATTGGGATAATTCTTAATCTCGTGTTCGACAATACGAGGGTTGAAACCTGGCATTTCATCGTAAGACCAAGCAAAGATATCACAGAATTCTTTAAACAGCTCGGTGTATTCTTGAATCTCAGCATGGGAACATTCTTCCCCAATATAGACATTCTCTATCCTGCCAGGATCGCGACAGATATCAATAGGAATCGTTGGAGATATATTTTCCATGTTTCCATCAGCCATCAGACCAGGAGAGCTTAATGGAACCATAGGACTACCAATTCTCTCACTAAGAACCTCCCTAAAGTCTTCATGCTCCAAGTGGTAAAGCTCTGGAAGGAAGTAAGATCTATGATGGAGTTCTTCCCATGGTGGCTCAACTCCTGACATGGCCTCAATAATCACTTCATCTGAAGGGAAAACACTATCAAGGCAATCGTGCGCGTGAGAACACTGTACTGCCCATGCAAGCAGCACATAAGGATCCTCCTCCTCCGTCTGTGAAGAGGAAGGACTGGACTCTGCAACACACTCAAGATTAGCTTGATAAGCTACCATAGTTGCAGGCAACGGCACGTCCGTCATGATGGGCTCACTCGGAGTACTCGGTTTAGGAAGAAACCAAGGATCTTCCATATGACTCGTGCGAAAAGACACCGATCTCAACGATGTCGAATCCTCACCAGAATTAGACCCTATCATAAGGATCGATGCAGGGCAACTAAAGTTTCCCGTGAGGGATGGGTACATGCCTACACCCACACTCCCAGTTGCCGGCTAAGAGTGCTCAACGATCGGGATTGAAGCTCCCGAAGATGCGGTAACCGACGGATTCTTGAATGACGTTTGATCAATCATGACTATCTTCCCGTTAAATGGAAAGCATACAACGTGAAATAGGTAAGAAGCTACAGCTTGCATACTGTACATCCAATTCCTACCCAACCAGAGATTGTAGTCAAGGGGCGCATCAACCACCTCGACCTCTATCGCAACGGTCTTCCCTCCCAAATGGACCTTAAGGGAAGGAAAGATCCCGTGTGGCCTAAATGATATCCCATCAAACGCAGTTAACATGGTTGGTGATTTAGACAGCTCAAGGGAACCTAAACCCTTCCAACACGATAAAGACATCACAAAAGCAGCAGCGCCTTCGTCAATCACAGTGCGCTTGAAAGTCATGTTAAGACATTCTACGTGAATCAAAAGAGACACATAGTAAGGCAAGCGAGGCTGAAGTCCTGCGATTTCAAATTTAATCATGGAGGAAGAATTATCATCATTCAGACCAAGGGCAGAAAGCAAAGCCTTCCTTTGCAAAGGACAACTTTGAAGCACTTCCAGTGCAGACATCGCACAAGGAGTGTGGCCCAAATCCTCGACAACATAATAGTTCTGGGCTGCTCAGGCATTAGGATTATGCCCTGAACGCGTAAGGACTCCCTTAGGAATGCGAGGTGTAGCTTCAGGTTTATCCACAGGTTTCTCAATACGCAAAGGAGTCCCTGGTGGATCAGGTTCCTTTCCTAGGCTGGGTTGTGAGGAACCATAGTCTTTCACATGGGTAATAACTTCACAGCACGTACCATGTTAATGCAACCACGACCACTACCCTCCGGCGGATCTTGATCACCACCAGATTGAACATCGGTCCTCGAGTTCATATTTTGATTGTGAGGTAAAGGGTTAGTCAGCACAGCTGGGCCCTGTGCCAAGAATCTCGAGGCTTCATCGATACAAGGGCACAAGTAAGTGAGGTGATCGTCCTTACACAACTTGCAAGGGAATTTAACCTTACGTTTAGCTTGCTTGTCCCCCCCAACATTATGGGCGTTCTTGTCATTATTATTAGCATTCTCATTCCTATTCCCACCCTTACGATTATTCTTACCCTTCTTTTTATTCCGTCCGGGATGTTGGTTACCCTTCTGGTCCGATGATTGCACCGAAAGCACACTCGCCGTTTGGGCGGGGTTCGACAAAGTCGTGGATTGTCCCGAAGCAGATTGGTTGATTGACAATTGACTAACTTGTTTTGCAACCGAATCCGCAGGTTTAGCACTCGCACAACCAACAATGCCATCGGCATGTGGTCCAAGTTTAACTTTGGGATCAAAACTAGAACATGGAGCATTGGGAATAATCTCATATAACAAACCAGACTGAGCATAAATCAAGTCCAGTTCCTGAACCCTAAAAATGGCTTGTTCCTCATTTTGCACTGCGGATGTAGAAACATCCTTCGCTATATCTGGCAATAACGACTTAAGGAACCATTCGAGGAGGAATTTCGGCAGTATAAAGGCTTTAATTAACCTCTTCCATCTACGCCACTCTTGGATATGATCCGAGATATGTGTGGCTTTATCCTGCTGAAATGTTGACAAGAGTTCAATACCAACGTCATAACGCACCGGTAGGTGGAAGTGGTTAAGAAAATTCATCGCTAGGTCATCGAACAAAGCGAATGCCCCCCTAGGTAGCTCTATATACCATTTCACAGCAGGCCCTGTAAGGGAGCGTTGAAACAGCCTTAAATGAATGGAGTCCTAGTGTAAGGAATTCGAAGAGCCACATAGGTGGAAGGTAGGAACATGTTCGCTCGGATCCTCTCCCGGTTTGCCCTCGAATTGGGGTATGTCTGAGGGAATCTTAGTAGGGACAGCCGGCCAAGCTGGGTCATGAGCTACAGGATCGTTCAGCAATCTCGACAAGTCAGGAAGATTCAGCATTGCGAGGAAAGGGAGCCTCGAATGATGAGGTCGATAAACCGCTCCCTGATAGGTCTAATTCACATTGTTCTGATTACCAACATGGCCTTGGCCATAGTGCCCTCCTCCCATTTGACCCGTATAGGGTGGCATGGAAACACCATAGTGTGGTGTACCTTGACTATTCGAAGCTACAAAGCCGTAATTTGGAGAGTAAGTAGGTTGTTGATACCCGCCCCCATAAGGTGAAGAACCCTGTCCATACTGCATCCCATAATAGGGTCCATAAGTCATCTCATGAGATGTCCCATGAGACACTCCGTAAGTAGGAATATATGCTTCAGAAGTAGGAATATACATTCTAGAAGTACGAATGTGACCTCTAGAAGTATGACCATGACCTCCCGAAACAACGGGCAGCGCATGTACCTGAGACACAACCGATCTAGTAATCGCAGTACAGACATAACTCATAGCAACATTCCGGCCCAAAGGACCACATGAATGAGGTGGAGGGTGAACATTCGAAGAAATAGGGATAGAGGACGAAGGGATCTGTGTAATTATGTATGTACTATTCCCTATAGTCACTCGTCTCGGATTTAGTATCCTAATAGGATCACTAACCCTAGACCTAGGAGGAATATGTGATGTAGCTTCCACCACTGGGATGGAAGGTGCAATGTAACTTGTCCTCCCAAACCTCTCCGCATGGTAAGGAATGAGAGTGCCCCCAGGCATAGTGTTAGGCTCAAACTCAGATTCAACATGAAATGCCAAATCATGTGTGGGAAAACTAGACATACCATACTACCATAACTAGTGCTCGTGGGTTCAAAATGAGTCTCATCATCCTCCGACATTCCATACCAGCGATGCGTCAATGGGGAATCAACCCTAGAGTAAGTAGGTCTATCATGAAAGGTTCTTATCTCATAAATCACAGGACCTAACTTAGTCAAATCGGGTGAAGGATCATAGTTAGGAGTAAACTGCCCATCTTCCACATGAATGGGAGAAGGTGGTTCAGGAATACCTTCCATATGGTCTCCCATGGTGTGTGAATCAATGTGCGAAGTAATCCACCTGGACTGTCTATTTCTCTCTCCTAAAGGAGGAGGAGATGCAGAAGGTGGAAGTCCTTCTAAACGACGAGAATGGCGAGGAGCCACACCCAAATCCACAATGACTCAAAAAATATCAAAGACTCTCTATCTACGCAAACACAAAACTCAGGCAGACAGTCACAGGTGGGATTGACCGTATGGGCAGGGTAGCAAAGCCCAAAACTCTCAAAAGAGCCCCCAGATAAGAATACAATCTTGGAAATATCTCCGGTGCTACTCAGTTATGACTAGGGGTCATTCCAATCAATAACCGCTCACATTGCCTCATGCTTAACTCTCTTTTGAGAGGAGGATCCTGAGAAACACTAGTTATACCAAGGAATTTCACACACTCACCTGGACAAACACATACATGTTGTTGTTTAGTGGTCTTGGAGAATTAACTCACAATGAACTATTCCAAGACCCTAAAACCTAATCTTGTTGGTGAACCCTATCAAATAAAATAGTGTAGTTCATTTTAATTTAGCGTTGATTTTAATTGGCTTCATTACTCAAAAGAGGTATATGGTCGTGCAACTAACTAATGGCGTTATGACACAACATGAAGTAAAATGCACACCTAACAATCAATCCAAATGCATTGTGTCCATGAAAAACAGGGTATGCTACTACGTGAAATGCACAATTTTCTTCAAATGATAAATGCAAGCTTTCTTATATGAAATCCTGACTAATACTCCAAAGCAAATCTAGTGCAAGTACCATGCAAAATACAAAATGCAATGCATGATGATAAGCAAATATTTTTGGATTTTTTGAAATAAAAATGACATATAAAAGCAAAAGAATGATTCTACAACCCCCAGACTCTACAAACACACTCAAGCAGCACTCAAGCAAAGCACTAAGGTAAAATAAGTCTAATGCACTAATCCCAAAACAAAAAAACAAAAATGCAATGACAAGAACATTCTTAAAAAAGAAATTTACCCTAAAAAAATGTCTCTGGTCAGAACAGAGGTGTATACAGACTCTGCCAGTATCAAAGGAGACTCAGCAATCATCAAAATTCACCCAGCAACCATTCAATTTCCTCTAAAAGGAAAAACTAAGGGCATACGTGACTGTTCGCAGTAAACCTGCATGTGTACGCGGAAATAGCAGTGAAACCCGCGTATATACGTGACTGTGAGTTCAAAACTCGCGTACAGGAAGAAAGGTGCATAAAAATAAAGGCAAATAGACAAGCTGAGACAAACTTCACACCAATCAGACACTACCAGGCACATATGCCCCCGGACCCAACACAAAAACAAGAGAAAAAGAGCAATTAAAAGTAATTGAATGCCGATAGAAAACCCCCAAAGGACAACTACTAGGAACTCCCCAGCGGAGTCGCCAATTCTATTACAGAGAGAAATTCCTATGGCTTGGGGTACCACAACAGGCAGCTTGACTCCAGAAATCAATCCTTTCCAATATGCAATAGAAATGAAATACCTAACACTAAAGGATCAGGCCTCGTACCTTATTCCAGATGGTTGAAGTAGATCCCCGTTGAGCTTTCCAACTTCAGCTTGAATTGATAAATCACTTCCTCAACAACAAGTAAACAAGACAAGCATACTATATATGTTGGTGTTAGATATATTCTAGCATATATAATCAACAATGTATAAGCATTTCAAATCATCCATGGATAAAATATTCATTCAAACATACATTATTGGAGAGGAAAAGATATTTCTATTAATATAAAATCAGATATTACAATGGATACAACCTCTGTCGGCACGTCTGCGAATCGGAGAAACTGAATCCCCCGCGTGTGCCTCCACCACCTCAATCCTCCATCTCTCGATAGCAAGCTCACAAGCAAAAGGAAAGCTTGGGAAGAACACAAAAGTGCTCCAAGGGACAAAGGGATGCAGACTCAAACACAAGTTTCGGCAACAATGGACTATAGTTTCTTTGCTCTCAATTCTCTCATATGCCTTCAATGTACCATAGAGTTCCTTATATAGCTTTTCAAAGGGGTAATGAAAGGTCGAATCCGAGCAATCTCAAGGCATAGGGAAGGCCAGGAGTCAAGTGAGTCGGATCCATGTCAAGGAAAACTCCAAAAGGATTTGGATTATGCACACATCCCGATGTAAGCGGTTTTAGGGGTCAAACCCGCGTATATACGCGATTATAGGTTTAAAAGTCACGTGTATTAATTTTCACATGTTTTTAGGGATGGTCAAGGAAACATCAAAGGACAAAAAATCGTCCAAGGGGTCTAAGGAGTCTGCAGAGGGACAAGGGAAGGCCATACAAGTGTGATTCACCTGGAGTGGTAAAATCAGCTATAACACATGGACAGGAGTAGAATCAATTCCACACCTATTTTTGTAAGGTCTAGTGATTTGCAACCCCATGGCCTCCATGATAATCTTAGGCATCACATTCATGGTTGTTCCATAATCAATCATACAGTAATGCAACAAGAGCTCACCAATGTGAAGCATAAGATAGAAAGGTTCATGTCCTCCATTATTTCTAATTCTCTCATAAAGGGATGACCTGATCTCAATTGGAGGATCCTCTTCTTCTTTGACCGTTATATTCAAAGGTGGGATGGGATGAGGCTCAACTATATTATAATTTTGACCAACTATAGGAATTACATCAAAGAACTCACTCATTTGAATCTTTACATATGGTATCTTTACTAATTACATAAAGGGAATGTTTTGCATGATATTATCCAACTCCTCTTCAATATTGATATTTAAAACATACTCCGTAGGAACTGGATCCAACTCCTTCTTTTCATCCTTCTTTTCTTCTATATTCTAATCAAGAAAAGGCATCGTCCTTTCCTTCTCTTTATCCCTTTTATAGATTTGGACTAGGACCCTATTGACTTCATTTATTTGCTCCAAAGATCTAGTATGGCACATACTAATGGGATCGTCGTGATTATCATCCTCCATTCCAAACAAGCTTATACCAAAGGTTTCATGAAATTCATCCGTGAAGTTAATCTTCTTCTTCATTCCCTTCATGATGATAATAATTAAGATCATCTTGACCTTGTTCTCTACTCCAATTGATGGCATTGAGATAAGGTGATGCCTAGCACATAGGGGCTTTCCTTAAATCATCATTAATGGGTCACTTTTGAGGGTTCCAATAAGTTTAAGGTCCATATTGATTCCTATACCTATCAAACTCCCTACCCCTATCTAGGTCCCTTCTGATCAGATTCAAAAATTTTACCATATCTTACATGTTTTCCATTATATCGATCGGTTTCTTAGATGGTTCGTTAACTTTATTTGACTGTGACTTTGTTATACATGATGATGGACCATAAGAGTCGAAAAACTTTTGTTTTCCCATAGAAACATTCTTTGCTTTAGCCTTATGTGCATTGTCTTGGGAAATCTTTAAGTTAGTTGTATTCTTATCCTTTAATTAGTAACCAAGCCATCCATCAAATGCATTCAAATAGTGAATTAGGAGTGCTTGGTCTTTAGGTATGATAGTTTCAAGTACACTTGGAACAGTTCTATCAAACCTAAGGTTAAATTCTTAGACAGTTTCATTTTCCTTATTTTTGATTTCAAATATTTGATTCAAAATGAATCTACCATCCAACTTTGTTGACCAATGACCCTTTAACATGGTAAAAAAAACGTCATAATCCCCCATAGATGAAGCAAGTAACCATATGCAGGCTTCACCTTCTAAATAGAATAGGATACCCCTCATGTACACATCCTCCTCCTCAAACCATATGTAGGCTTCACCTTCTAAATAGAATAGGATACCCCTCATGTACACATCCTCCTCCTCAACACCATATGCCTCCATGTGTGACCACACAACATCTATATGGTCTTCAATGGTGGTTGTGCAGTTGCGAGAGAATTTTGTGATACTCTCAAAGTACTTGCCTGGCATGTCATGAGATGAACCAACTATTTGAGAAAATTCAAAAGGTGAGGCCTTATCCTTGTTTCGAAGGTTCGTGGTTGGATTACGTTCGTGGTGATGCGATCTATTGAATTAGATTAGGAAACAAGAATATAATAAGAGACTTGATTAGAGGTTGGATCTGGATTTATTGGTGAAAAATTCAGACTATAAGAAGGAGATCCTAGAATATGATTAGGAGACCCAGTAGAATTAGCATTTTTCCAAAGGAAAGTTTAGGACTGTGCTTTTGGATCCTTACGGTTTAGGTTCCTTTTAAATCCAATAGGGCTTCCTTCCACCTATATTGTACCGACTTATGAGATCATAAGGATGGGTCTAGGATCGCCCATAGGATTTGCGTCGTGGAGTCATCGGTTAAGATACTAAACAAAATCACTGAAATATATTTCGTTGGGGAAGTATGATGCAAGAGAGAGAAACTAGTGAATGTAATATTATGCAAGGGGAAACGCATTCACTGAATTTAATCTGGATGCTATATGATTAGGAAAGTAAACATGAGGTACTACTCGCATACACCAGAGGCAAGCCTCTACCTCCCCGGCAATGGCAGCAAAATATGTTATCACACAGAGTGTAGCTACCTAATAAAGGTATCATATCCGAGATGGTAGAGGTGAGGTAGCTAATCGGTGACACTGCAAGGACCTTGTACACTACAAATGAAAGGTATTTGTCACACCGAACGGGCTCTTGTCACTTTAGATCAATCTGCAGAATAATCAAGGGGTAGACTTTACTATCCTATAAGGGCTAGGACACTTATTCAAGACACTCTAAAGGGTAGACAAATGATGTGCAAGGTGAACAATAAGTAAGTATATCTATATCTAGTATATGAATGTGGTAGGTTCAGTTAGGATAAAGTTGGGGAGGTTTAAAGAGAAGTAAGATTAGCCAAATTACAGTGAAATGTATCGCAATGAGTATGATAGTGTA